>BFEA01000013.1:5435988-5466933 GCA_003427395.1 Chara braunii
GCACACGTGAGAGAAAGAGAGAGAGAGAGAGAGAGAGAGAGAGAGAGAGAGAGAGAGAGACACTTGACCCTCCCCTACAATCAAGTGTGTGTTCCACATTTGATCCGTGGTCCGTTGGGACCTTGAGACACACACACAAAAAAAAGAAACGGAAAATCCGGTCGTGCACTGATCAGTTTAACGGAGACTGTGAGGATACGAGCCCTTGGCATGCCCGTATTGGGCGCTCGCTGCAAGAATCGTGCCCACCCTTACTGAAGGTGGGCGCTGCATTTCAAGAGAGGCCGGAAGATTGCAAAATTTGACAGCCTTTGCAGAGGCCAGACAGTTGCCTCGCTCCAGTTGGTTACATGGGCCCTGCTCGCGAAGATTAGAATTTTTGGGAGCCTTCTAGGCTCATGTACTCAAGCCTTGGGTGGTTGGGTGCATCCAACTGCTGCAGGCCCAGGCCACCGTCTGAACAGGCCTTGGTGCAGCCCAAAGTGAAGCTACTGGGCACGCGCACGGGCCAGTCCAGGCAGTCATCGTACCTGGCCACTTTCCATTTGGGAAAGAGCCAGGCTACGGACAAGGCATTCGGGCACTTGGTTGTTCAAGCAGCGGCACTACTGGAGCGATTGCTCGCGCCTGCCTGCTAAGCTAGCGCTGGTGCCTGGGCGTCAGATGAAGGAAGGGCAAGCAGCGCGATAGCCCAGCCTCCAGAGCCGGCTTGGGCTTGGTAAGTGCCAGCGGGGTAAGGTGGGCGGTGATGTGAGAGCACGCACCTGGTTGTTGTGGAGGTCTGCATGAGCGACATTTGCATGTACTTCGGTTGCTGCTGCTGACATCAACTGGTTGCTTTGTCATTTGAGTAGGATAGCGTGGTAGCTATAGGTTCGTTGTCTGGGCGCTGAGCGCCATCAAGAGGAGGATCTTCGATTATATTGTGGTCGTGGTGAGAGTATCCTTTCATTGAGCATTGAGTTTGCTGCTTTGGTTCTCCTTCAGTGTTACATCAGTGCATTTCAGCTTTCTGGATAGCTTTCGACTACCTGGCTTTATTTTGCAATCTGGAATTCTGTCATATATCTTTATTGCTCATTTTTCCTTGCAAGACCTTAAACCACTAGTACTGCTGCCAGTGTTGGGAAAAAGGGGAAAGTGGCAGTTTTCCCAAACTCCTAAAAACTCGGAGGCCGGGGCCGACAACGGACGCCATTGATAAATCTGATTGGCGGCCGTCGTTTCGTTTCGGCTCCGAAAAGGTCGGAGGCCCACCTGAGGCCCGCTATTTTCCCACTCGGCAAAGGTACTAGACCTAGTGGTTAAAAAAAAAAAAAAAAAAAAAACCGAAAGCACGAGTTTGCGATTTTGGGAAGGGAAAAAAAAAGGGAGCGCAGCGGGCGCGAGCACGCACGCAGTCACAAGATGAAATACACACACACACACACACACACACACACAGAGAGAGAGAGAGAGAGAGAGAGAGAGAGAGAGAGAGAGAGAGAGAGAGAGAGAGAGAGAGAATGGGTAGGCAGGATACGGACGGAGCACTCCCGCACTTGATCAGGATGGTTTATCAGGACCAATTAAAAAGAAGGGGAAAAAAAGTGGAAAATCCACAAGCGTGTGCGCGCACCAGAGAGAGAAAGAGAGGTATCAAGTACTATCAACCTCTTTGTTTTTTTTGGCCAACATTCCTTCTTTATTTCGGGTGTAGCCGCAACAGGTTTCCTAGTTTGTAAACAGTCTGTTAGTGATCTAGTGTCTACGTCAGTTTGCATAGTTGAAAATTTGTTTCTCTTGGCAAAGATTCCTTCTTTATTGTGGGCGTAGCCACAACAGGTTTCCTAGTGTGCGATAAACAGTCTGTTAGTGAAATAGTGTCCAACTCAGTTTGCAGAGTTGAAAATGTGTTCTCAGGGAGCATCGGGGTGAGTTGCGATTCAAACCTGGGACCTGGGTCAAGTACATGTTTGCCGCAGGCCAGATTTGGACCTGGGGCATAATAGAAGAGATTCCGTACGCGGCCGATAGACACATCGGGGCTAGGGTCGTAGATTATTCTCGGCTAGGCCTGGCAAGACCATGTATGCCCGTGCAAAAACACTGAGAGAGAGTAATGAGGCAGCAGTGGTTTATGCGTTAGTTTCTCATTCATAAGGTTTTGCTTGACAGGGAGGAGCAGCAGTACTATTTTGGCAGACGCTGTAGACCCGTGCGGGGGCTGTAGCAAGTGTGTTCAGAGTTGGCTCGTGTGGCTGCGGTTGTTGGTCCAATTCAGTGCATGCACGGATGGACCTAATGTCAGAAGATATGTATTCATAACTACTGTGGAAGCTCCTGAGGAAGCTATGAGGAGAGCTCTGCGCCTCATGTCGTGACCATGCAATCGAGCATTGGAGCAAAGTGTGTGAGAACTGCTGCATTCATGTGGTGTTCTGTGTTGTTTGTGAGTAGGACACTACAGTTGTCCATGGTGAAGCGGATATCACAACCGGTATGGTTCCACTTCTAGCACTGTGTTGTGGCTGTAGTGTTTAAGAGACCTTGCTCTTGTGGCTGAGGGTGCTGGTTTGCAGGGATGGACACCAGTCCAGAAACTATGGATCCATAACTACTGTCTCTGCACTGTGCTGTTTTCAGCGCCATCTGTTGCAGGCTGCCGAGGTAAGCCGGTCACCCAACTGGACATTGTCTCGTTTTTTGAAGCATGCCGGTGTGATTCTTCAATGCAAATCTGATTTGAAGTTTATAACAATCATGATTTACTTCGATCAAGGTTTTCATTAATGAGGAATGTTGAAATTGTGGGCGTGACATGCCATTGTTGTCAGGCTATGAGTAAAGGTATGTGTGTAGAGTGTGTCATTGTGTATGATAGGGCTATGTATTTGGAGTGTGGCAATGTGTGTGGGAGAGTTGTCGATGGGCCACGTTTACAAAAGATCGGACCTGTTTCTTCTTTTAGAATTAACATGAAGGCATGCAATTGAAACTGCAACTGTGATTCTTGTCTTCCTAGGGAAGGTTCTTGTCCTCATCCCAGGATTGTGTTTTGGGGGACTCATCAAACGTTTTCTGCGCGTCTGCCATTGATTTTTCTGTGGCTTTTCAGCCAATCTTTTAAAAGGGCCTTTAGCCATTCAGACCCTGAATTACGAACGCATCATAATGGGGCCCACTAGGCCAGATCCTAATTCGAGGAAGGCAGATCAAAAGACATGTTCCCTAAGTCAAAAGTCACATCCTAACTGAAAAGAAAAGTCGTGTCAAAGGCCACCGTCGTGCCCCAGTGCGAACAGTCACAGCATTTGGTTTTAGAAGTGAACAGGGGTCACGTCTGTTCGTCCAAAGGGTGCAGGGTCAAGTCTGTTCGTGCAGAAGTCATGTCTGTTCGCCAAGAAGTCAAAGAGATAAGGTCCCAGTCCAGATCCAAGTCCAAGAGGGAGTCTGGATGCAGACTGGTAGTCCGAAATTAAGGCCTGAAGGCTGCAGCAGCAGCAGACCCTGAGGGTAAGGTACTGGGACACACTTCACAAAGTCCTGGGACTGGGGAAAGACCCAAGGAAGGCAAATTCAGCCCTCGTGGAGGAAGGCCAGCATTATAAAAGGCCGAGCCAGCCTCCCTCAAGCAGACCCTGAGGGTAAGGTACTGGGACACACTCCACAAAGGCCTGGGACTGGGGAAAGACCCAAGGAAGGCAAATTCAGTCCTCGTGGAGGGAGGCCAGCATTATAAAAGACCGAGCCAGCCTTCCTCACGACAGAACTCCACTGGCTTTGTTGCGTGGAAGTGCTGAGGCACTTGTGCGCTGGGAAGCAGGGAGAGAGCACTGGCTGGAAGCTGCACAGAAGGTGGAAGAAGAGGCTGGGCGCTGGCAGGCAGAAGCAGCCATAGCTGCGCCAGCACTGTTAGTAGAAGTAGAGGGGTTAGTAGTAGACATTAGTGAGTAGCATTCAGAGTAGATCCTCATCAGTAGGGAGTGTGCATGCAGAGTGTGATAAGAGGACCGAGACAGAGATCTTGAGAGAGAGAGAGAAGACAGGTTGAGGAGTTGGTTATGGTGGACACTTACCTGTTGGCGACATACCTGCCATCTGAGGGCTGACGCTGGCTGTTCTCATCTCATCTCGACTTGGCTTTGTGTGAAGCTTCTCTATCTATGTGAATGACATCTATGCATGCAATTTGATACACTCCAGCGAGTTGTGAACCGTCAGGTTCCTTGCACTTTGCATGGCAGCAATTTGGGCATTCCACTTGACATTAAGACGGACGGTTTTGTATGCCCAGATGATTGCCATTCTGACAAATTACATGGAATACAACCAGCTTTTGGCCAGTGGTCACAAGCCAAAAGTCCTGGTTGTGGTATAGGAAAAGGACTATAAATAAAGGAAGAGGATGATACGACTTGACAACCCTGTCAGGATCTCATCCTTGCATCCATCATTCAATATCTCATCCTTGCATCCATCATTCAATAACGTGGTCTTTTTATAGGATGGCAGGTGGTCTCTTATCTGGACAAATTATTGCTGAGGACACCTTGCATGCATGCATTGCTGTTTGTGTGTAGAAGACTCCTGGAATCTTATAATTTGTAGGTATGCGTCTGATCTGTTTCGGTATTGTGATCGACTTTGTTTCCCTGTCTTCAGGTGTATGATGGCATTAATGAGCAGCAAAAGACTTATGTGTATAAACTGCCGGCATCAACAGCAGCATGTAATATATGTCTCGTGGTCGCTCCACTTGTCATCCTTCCAGATCGGTATAATACGAATATCACTCATTTGTGCATGCCAGGCCATCTAAGGGAGCTTAAGCATACAATCAGCTTCATCAACTCTGTATACAGGTATGGCTATGAAGTTGGGATCACAATATACCTTTTCCTCCTCATACAATTCATACTTCCCCAACCAGAAAAGTGTACCTTCAAATATCTCCCAAAGACCACTCCACATGTGGAGAACATCAGCATTGTTTCCCACAGGTAACAGATGTAGTTCATGCAGTGACTGAGGTCTAGGAAGTCTGACACTTGTCACTGATATCCTGAATTCTTCCGTTTCCTTCCTGCAATACTGTAAGTACATTATTTCTCTGAGAGGACAGAAGAGTCTGGCAAATTCATTCTCGCCAGAGAAGTTTCAGAGCTTCACACAAAGGTCTTCAGCAGCCCCACCTCGTCCTCTTCTTTTAGTCCTCTCAGGTTTCCAATCAGGAACGCGGGTCGTCTCCTGTGTGGGCACAGGTTAAGGGGGACCTCACACTGTGACCAGTCTGTGGAGTCTCAGAATTTGCGAGGGGGATCAGGTGTTGATCAGGTCTTAACTGGCGTTTGTGTTGCATCATAGAGATGTGGACACCACTACGTAAATCCTGGCTATGTCAACTTGCGTGCTTGTTCCTGTGTCGTCTGGTATTTGACGGGTTGACCAGAAGGCGATCACAAAATCATTCATGAACTGGTGTTGCATTTGGAGCAGTATAAAGCATGAATGTGAGTCCCTGGTTGCACTAGAGTTGGCACAAGATAAGGGTATCTGACCATTACCTGTGTGGGCTGGCCTGAAGCTGTGATTCGAGTATGGGGTGAGACAAGTCTTGCCAGTGAAAACTTGAGGCTTCAGCTGACTTGGGGACCATTGGTGTCAGTGAGAGATTTCTGAACTGGCATGCTGGAGGTAGGTCACTCATGTAACCTTTACACTGATGACACGGTATCACCGATTCCAATCGTGAGAAGCTCATGATGGCAAACAGCAGCCAACTTCCCTTGCCACAGTAGCAGAAGCCTGAATGCAGATTGCAAGAACAACAGGTTTTGACAGGGTGAATGTGGATCCCAGGAACAGCAACCAGACTGATCTTCGGGTTATGCAAACCCATGGTGCTACCAGCATTGCATACAAGGCGTAGGTGCTGGTGGACAAGAGCAATATGACTCTAGGTGATGTTTCACGTTTCGCCCTGACTCGACTTAGCAGTCCATTGCCTAGCGATTTTGCTCTGATGCTGCGGTTAGCCCAAGGCATGAACAGGGGCTCGGGGTTAGGGACCAAAATGGCTGGATACACCAGGCGAAGACAAAATATTTCACATCTGTGTCGGGAGAGAGAGTCTCAGAGGAACTGGGAGTTTAAATCCCTCTTTTCTGTTGTCATGTAGCCTGTGTGCCTCAATCGTAAGGGCCACGTGCAGCTCATGTGATCATCACCTTTCTCCGATGTATTGCAAGGAATGTTTTGTGAGTGCAGCACATCGTTGCGTTGCTTAGCAAAACAATGAGGTTAGCAATGAAAATGGAATCCAACACCTCACCATATGTTCACTGTGCAGCACCTGTATGGAGCTGACGTACATCCCACTCTTATGAGCCGGGGGTTTCTTCAGCCTCTGATGATTCTTCAGCAAATGAATGACAGAAGTTGCTAGAGTTGGATTCGCCATTTCCCTGTACAAAAGGACAGGCTGTGGTTTATTTCAGTGATTCCTGTGCAGTCATTGGATGTGGTTATCAATAGCTGAGTGTTGCTTACAGAGGCATTCTTGTTTTGGGGAATGTCCTCTAGTTTCGTGGATTTTTTTCTGAAGCTTCAATCCTGCTGAAACGTGAAAAGATTTGCTCGCCTCAGCAGGCCCACCCCTGTAGCAAGCTACTGCGTCCCATTATTGTTGTATCATAGATTCATAGGTCCACATTTGGAACTCCGGTAAGATGAGGCCCAAGAACGAAAGCAGTCAGTAGATAGGCAGTCACCACATGTCCAGTCCTGGTCAAGTCGCAGGTCGGTCCCAGGGAAGGCGTAGCAGTAGGGGCAGAAATCTTTGTCGGTAGCAGCAGGGCCTGACAGAAGAGGCCAGGAACCAAGTAAGGAGGCATCCAGCAGAGCACAAAAGGGAGGCCCATGCTAGAAACTTCCTCGCCTATGAAGCCGTTTAAGCGTACTTAAGCGTGTGCTCAACCGCCCCCCCCTCGCCAGCGCTCCAACGTGCTTAAAGCAGATTTCGGCACGCGCACTCATCAAAAAACGAGCGCGTGCTCCTGGCGAGGACGCACATGTGCAGAGGATGCTGTGGGGGGGGTTGAGCTAACCACTGAGCGACATCAACTGGACAGGACGGATTGGGGAGAAGCAGCACGAGCAGGTGTGAAGATGGGCGAGCACGAATGCTGGCTGCCCAGCCTGCAGGGAGGCAAAAAGAAATTGCGGCTGTTTCACGAGTTTGGATTAGAGTCCCGTCTCTCCCTTTGTTGTATGAGTGCCCCCGTGTTCGCAAGGCACGTTGTCAAGACCGATAAGTCTTCGTTTCGTACGTTAGACCAGTGAGTGAAGGCAAGAAGGAAGAGATTCCAACGCCGCCCGAGCTAGAAAAACTGTTGGAGGAGTTCGTCGATGTGGGAGAGAGCCCAACAGTAGTAGTAGGGAGAAAGATCAAGCACTGGAGAGAGAGAGAGCCCGGCAGCCGAATTCCCAAAGGGCGAATTCATTGCATGTCTTCCAAAGAACTGGACGAGCGGCGTAAGAACTGACAGAGAAAGGCTGGATGAAGCCCAGCTCCTCACCGTACGGTGCACCGGTGTTGTTCGTGCCTAAGAAAGAAGGCGGACTGTGTATGTGTATAGATTACTGGGGTCTGAATGCGATTACGGTCCAGAATGTCGAACATTTGCTGCGGATAGATGACTTGGTGGATAGGGTGCAGGGCTGCAAATACTTCTTGAAGATTGACTTGCAATTGGGTTACCATCAGATAGAGGTACAGCCCGAAGACCAGCACAAGACAGCCTTTAGGACTCGCTATGGCCATTGCGAGTTTGTGGTCATGCCGTTTGGTCTGACAGATGCCCCTGCCACCTTCCAGAGATGCATGAATGATCTCTTCCACGAGTGGTTAGATAATTTTGTAACTTTGTAGTAGTGCATTTAGACTACATTTTGATTTTCGGTAAGACTCTAGAGGAGCATCAGCAGCATTTGTGCTTAGTTTTAGAGAAGCTGCGCTGCGAAGTTCAAGGTGAACCCGAAGAAATGTGAATGGGCTAAGCGTCAAGTTCTGTATTTAGGCCATGTATTGGACAGAGACGGGGTCAGGCCAGAAGATGCAAAGATAGCAGCAATCAGAGATTGGCCCACACCACACACGTTGACTGAACTGCGGTCATTCTTGGGATTAGCGTATTACTACCGGAAGTTTGTGGGAAATTTCATGATAATCGCTGCATCGTTACATAAGTTGTTGAGGATGGGGATAGTCTGGAATTGGGATAAAGGCTGCACTTCAGCCTTCAAAAAGCTGAAGAAGGCGCTCATTGAATACCCAGTTCTCAAAGTTGCGAATCCGTCCTTGCCGTTCGCTGTCACCACTGATGCGAGCCAGTACAACATTGGAGCTGTACTCCAACAAAACGACGGAGAGGGGTATAGGCCAGTAGAGTTCATATCGAGTTTGTGGTTATGCCGTTTGGTCTGACAAACGCCTCTGCCAGCTTCCAGAGATGCATGAATGATCTCTTCTGCGAGTGGTTAGATAAGTTTGTAGTAGTGCATTTAGACGTCATTTTGATTTTCAGTAAGACTCTAGAGGAGCATCAGCAGCATTTGCGCTTAGTTTTAGAGAAGCTGCGCTGTGAAGTTCAAGGTGAACCCGAAGAAACGTGAATGGGCTGAGTGTCAAGTTCTGTATTTAGGCCATGTATTGGACAGAGACGGGGTCGGGCCAAAAGATGCAAAGATAGCAGCAATCAGAGATTGGCCCACACCGCACACGTTGACTGAACTGCGGTAATTCTTGGGATTAGCGTATTACTACTGGAAGTTTGTGCGAAATTTCACGATGATCACTGCATAAGTTATTGAGGATAGAGATAGTCTGGAATTGGGATAAAGACTGCACTTCAGCCTTCAAAAAGCTAAAGAAGGCGCTCATTGAATACCCAGTTCTCAAAGTTGCGAATCCGTCCTTGCCGTTCATTGTCACCACTGACGCGAGGCAGTACGACATTGGTGCTGTACTCCAACAAAACAACGGAGAGGGGTATAGGCCAGTAGAGTTCATATCGTGTGGATTGCCTAGTGAGAAGGTCATTGTGTCAACATACGAACGCGAGTTATTCCCCTTGAGAGAAGCATTGAGCCATTGGCGGCACTATCTGCTAGGTAGGCATTTCAAGGTCTATTCTGACCCCGAGACTCTACGCTGGTTGAAGACCCAGGCCCGGATGTCTCCTAAGTTGACTAGATGGGCTGGGAGATTGACCAGTTTGACTTTGAGTTGAAGCCAGTCAAAGGTAAATATGACGTTGTCGCATATGCGCTCAGTAGACGCGCAGACTTTTTCGGTGCTATTGTGACTTACCTAGATGCCGACACCGAACTAGGGCTGCGTACATTGAGGAACCCGTTGACAGCGAAGTCATTAAGAGAGTGCAGACGGCACCCCATGAAGTTTCGGACCATACAGTAACTGACGGACTCTTATTTGAGAAGACTGACAAGTTCGAAAGACTGTGCATTCCAAATAATGAGACCATCAAAAGTCTGATCTTGGGAGAGTGTCACCACAATGAGGGCCACTTCGGATGGAGGAAAACCTATAGGAACCTCTTAAGGTCCTATACCTGGGTCGGCGTGAAACACGTTTGTATTGCTTACATCCAGGGCCGTCAAGTGTGTCAGCGGAACAAAAGTTCCACGCAGTCTCCACTGGGCCTATTGAGGCCACTACCTATTCTGTTGGGTCCCGGTGAGTCCGTGTCAATCAACTTCATGGACAAGAAAGTCAAATGCAGAAACGGGAAGAGTCAAGTGATGGTAGTTGTAGATAGATTCAGTGAATTTGCTGTTTTTATTCCGCTGCCAACCGAGGCGAAGACAAATTTAGTGATTAAAGTATTTTTCAATCACTGGGTTAAGGATTACGGGCACCGGTTGTCGATTGTTAGTGATAGGGACAGTAGATTCACGGGCGAGCATTGGCAGAATTTGATGAAAGTTTATGGATCGAAATTGATGATGTCTTCCGGCAGACGCCCGAAAACTAACGGTTTGACTGAGCAGATGAACAAACTGCTCCAGTAAGTGCTTTGCATGTACATTAGACCTGATCAGATTGAGCTCTTTGTTTTTTGAAAGGATGCAGGATTTTGTGACTTTTCAAGTCAATTCTCCCATTCATTTACAAAAATCCACAAAAAACGAATTCGAGCTTCCTTGCTTTTATTATATACGTTTTGTGAAAGTCATGTATTTTGAAACACCTAAAACATGGATTTTCTATAAACCAATGGATCGTGAAAAATCTTTATTGCTTGCTATTACTCTCTTTTTTATCACTTTTTTTTTCTTATATCCTTCTCCTTTATTTTTGGTTACTCGTCAAATGGCACTAAGTCTGTGCCTGTAAGTTTCGAGCGGAGACGAAACTTCGTAGTAATAAAATAAATACGCGCAGCTAACTAAATGCCATAAAGGCTGCGCGTACTCGGGCTTGGTTGGTGGTGATTTCTATATGT
Source organism: Chara braunii (assembly GCA_003427395.1). NCBI lineage: Eukaryota > Viridiplantae > Streptophyta > Charophyceae > Charales > Characeae > Chara > Chara braunii. The sequence goes on from BFEA01000013.1 coordinate 5,446,497, forward strand.
ACATTCTTACCACCAACGATAATGAGRAAAGCTACGATTTGATTCAGCTAATTTATGAAGATCATCTCTTTTTTTTCTAGCAAATCCTTGTTTTTTCGAAGCATCCTGTATTTCAGCAGATAAAGATTGATCTAAACTTATGTTTGTGAATCGAGTAGGTGATTTTGGAAAATACGGTTGATACGAAGTATTGCCTTTTGCTAAGAAAATTTCCAGCAAAAAGATAAGTCCAATAATACCACCTACAGGCAAATAACGTAATACATTTTCGTGAATTTCTGCTATCGTTTTTCTCTCTTTTTCAGTTTCTTTTTGTTCAAACCGGCCCTTAATGTTATAATGGGTACCTTTCATGGTGCGCAATGGTATATTGAAGGATCCCTGGAGGCCGAAGGCCCTGGAGCCGTAAATCATGGAACTCTGTATGACGCCGCCTTCGGCCTACGAGGTGAGATTGTAACTGAATGTGTAGTAAATTCGTAGATGTTGGAATCCAGTAGCTAAAAAGAATGTAGAGCATGAAACCCGTTTGGAAAAGCAAAGCAAAAAAACACAAAAATGATTCGGGAGCGACGAGAAACACGAAATAATTTATGGAAACAGTTTTAACAAGTACGTCAGCAATTGAAACCAAATGTCTGGAGGAGTTAAAAAAGCTGCTAAATCAGATTGAAGTTTTGACCCCTATCCCTAGAAATTTTAATACCACTTTTTTTGATCTCGAGACGCGATAGTCAAAGGAGAATTTGAATGGGGAGCAACTCGTATTCGGCAGAGGGGAAGGAGCCTAAATCGACGGACAGGTGCTGCATGGCTGTCGTCAGCTCGTGGGGTATAGGACATCGCTTTTTCATGGCGAAGACACGAGTCTCTGAGGATCCTACACAGACATATGTTGGTTTCCTGCGGATTATGCCCATTACAGAATAATTGGAGATACCACAAGCGAATACCATATAACCTAATTGGCTACCGCTCCCGAATCATTTTTGTGTTTTTTTGTGTGAGGCAGCCGCCAGGCTGTGGTAATGTCACCTTCTATAACCCAAGTCGCACTCTTGAATGTTCGGTCTACCTGGAGTATTGCACGCTTCGCGTGAGAACAGTTTTTTTGGTGTTCTTGTAGAAACACAGAATTCCCGCTAAGATAACAGATCCAGCGGTGGGTGCTTCTACATGGAATTTCTCACAGGCAATCTCTTTTTTGATAATTTGCAAGTTTGGACTGAATTAACACAAATATGGCGAAGTGACAATAATCGCGTAAAAGGTTTTTTTTTGAATTCAGTAAATGCCTTCGGCCCTTCTTTTCAAAGACGCTCGAAATCACTACAAAAGTACGATAATTCTGTTTTACGCGCTTTTCTTTGGGCTTTTGAAGAACGAGAAAAATTGTTACTCTGAGGATCCCAAACAGCTCGGAGGTAGAGTCAAAGATTTGCCTGGTGTAAAATACCATTGTATTCGAGGAGTGAAAGACTTACAAGGAATTCCTAATCGACGTCGAGGCAGATCAAAATATGGTACCAAAAAACCCCAAATTGAAATATGAACCGAAAGCAAACTTGGATCAATTGATTTCAACAACGTTTGGTGAACCAAAAATGATTTTGCCTAAACAAATAAAAAGTACCTTTCCGCTCGAATTCAGAGAGTTGCCAGCTCTCAAAAATGCTAAGAATGAAAAAATAATGACCTATTTCGGCAGTCACGAATCGATGGCAGAGGGCGCGGGATTTTCCGAAGGTCAAATTCTGTAAACGTCAGCGGGCTCGCACGAGTGAGAAATCGAAGCAGTTTTGGCCACCACTTCGTGTCCAGCAATTCGGCGGAGATGTCCGAATTGCTAAGTGGTAAAGGAGGTGGGAGTGCAAAGACAATCAGTAGGTTTGCCTAGAAGCAACCATCCTTAAAAGAGTGCGTAATAGCTCACTGATCAAGCGCTCTTGCGCCGAAGATGAACGGGACTAAGCGGTCTGCCGAAACACTTCCGTATTAATACTGCTATTTATCTATTTAGGTGCACTACGTTTTCTATTCTTTTCTGCAGATGTAGCTTCTCTTTTTGTTTGTATAGGTCTCATAAATATACCAATAATGAAATTCTCTGTAAATTGGTGGAACACTTTGCATCAAAAGGGATTGCCATCAGAGTAGGAGCATCATGACATCTTTCGATGTCTCGCTTAAAAGCATTGGTTGGAGCAAGAAAAGTGAGAAAAAGTAAACGAAAAGAATAATAAGAAGTCAAAAATACAGAACGACTTCCAAGCCAAAAAGCCAAATTACCGTGAAATGGAAGGCACAAAATCAAGTCTCTTGGGTTAGGCGCGAAGCGCACGGAAACGCAACGAAGTTGCCTTGACTGGTGCCCCTCGAAGACCGCGTCAAAGATCGAAGAATATGTAGTTTTTTCCCGGAAATTGAGGCCCTGTCCAATCATCGAAATGGAATCCTTCTCCCGTAGTGACTATGCGAGTTTGATCAGGCAGTCACGAATCGATGGCAGAGGGCGCGGCCTCGAATGCACGCTGGCCTTCGGCCCTCTGCCTGCGCACTTGACGTGCGTAACGTATCAAAGTAATCGAGTGGTATTTTCATGGGAATTTTATTTATTGCTGTAGGTTTTTTATGGAAAATAACTGCAGTTCCTTTTCATATGTGGGCACCTGATGTATACGAGGGTTCTCCTACTTTTGTCACAGCTTTCTTTTCTATAACACCTAAGATTGCYGTTCTTGCAAATATGTTACGTGTGTTTCTTTTTAGTTTTTATGATCCAACATGGCAAACAATCTTCTTTTTTTGCAGTATTGCTTCCATGATATTAGGAGCATTAGCCGCAATGGCTCAAAACAAAGTCAAAAAACTTTTAGCTTAAAACTTGTTGAAACCACCCAAAAAAAGCCATAAGTTCCCAATTTTAAGAGAATTCCCGCTAAGATAACAGATCCAGCGGTGGGTGCTTCTACATGAGCTTCAGGTAACCAAATATGAACTGGTACCATAGGTACTTTCACTGCAAAAGATGCAAAAAAAGCAATCCATAGCAATATTTGACGTCGTTCGCTAAATTCTGTTGTTAATAAGATTTGTAAATCAGTGGTTCCCGTTAAGTGTTAATAAAAGGTAAAGCAAATAGTGAAACAAAGACAAGACCTATTGCAGCAACACCTCCTAATTTATTCGGTATACTACGAAGAATTGCATAAATAGGTAAAAAATACCATTCTGGCACTATGTGAGCTGGAGTTCACTGGCGATGTGTTTGATGGAGTGGAAAGAAAGGTACAAGGGGCGTCTTTGCTTTGGATGGATGTCTGAGTGGTTGAAGGTATTAGTCTTGAAAACTGACATATTACAAAATATCGAGGGTTCGAATCCCTCTCCATCCGTTCATGTATGTTAATTTACGGATAATGAATTCAGTATTGAAAATGATTAGGTTGCAACACGGAGGCCCTATAGTAGCTGGGGAGGGAAACCAACCCTTACAGGCAGCGAAGAGGGTCAGTCAGATTCCGCAGACGAACAAGAGCCTTCCTCCGGATAAGATCCGCGGAGGTCTTTCTTCTTCGTTGAGAGAACGCAAAACGGCACGCCCTGACTGACGGGCGTGCCGCCTTAGGCTCTATCAGTCTATGATATGATATAAAACAAAAGTGAGAAGTAGCGAAGGGCCCTGCTGTATCCAAAATAATGCATTGGGTGGATGCCTTGGCATTGAGAAAGAAAGGACGCAATGAAAGGCGAAACCATTCGAATCTCTTTTCGGATATGTGGAAGTACGATATGATGATTCAGAGAAACGTGTGATTTCTAAGGTGGGTAGACCGTCCACCCGGTACCAGCACCTACTTCCACTAAAGCAGAACTTAGAAGAAGTAATAATGATGGTGGTAATAACCAAAAACTGATATTGTTTAATCGTGGAAAGGCCATATCAGGCGCTCCAATTAAAATAGGAACAAACCAGTTTCCAAACCCAGGCAAAACAAAAGTTGCTTCGCTTGTAGTCTCTGAGGCTCCTCTTCGATCAAACTCACCTATCATACGGCTCTCTATTCTACTTGCTTCGTAGTTCCAGTCTTCGAGTGAGGGAAATTGGAGACGATCGGACTTGAACCGGACTTTTCTTCAAATTAGTTTGGAAAGAGATTGTACTTAATTTTCATATGAAAAAGATGAGAGCATACGGTGGAACAGAAACAAATAAAAATAAGTGGTATAAAGTAGATTTCCAATGGTTTACTCACTTAGCAACTCTTCTTCAACAAGGGCGCTTCGCGCCGGATAAAGCGACCGACATTGTAAGAGGCCGCTTTAAGAAAGCCCAAAAAAAAGCTACAAAAAACCAGGCATAATTTAATTGATTTCCAAAGGGTACGAAGTAGTACTTACCATGCATAAGACTACTCAAGTAAAAAGACAAGATGTTTTTCAACAAAATATGATAGATTTTCAAAAGACTATCAAAAAAATACGACAATAGAAAGGTCTCTAGTAGCTCAATGGTTAGAGCAAATGGCTGTTAAGTGCGCCGATTTTGACTTCTTTGTGGAGGATGTAGTTTGAACTACGACATTGTTCAGAACATGTCTCAAAGGGCCGAAGGCCAGAGCACGTTCCCGCATATAGTGAAATTTTATTTGAGCCTAGACAACCCAACTCACGTCTTTAAACCTTTGACAGATTTAAAAGGACTCTATCTTAGTCCGATTCAGGCTCGAAGAAAAGAAAAGAAAAGAAATAGGGACCCAAAATGGAAATAGCACCTTTGTCTAAAGTTTTCAAAGAAACTTCATACCCAAAACGTAAAAATGATTTAGCTATGAAATCATTAAAAACCTTATCAAATAACCATCGCTTGTTCAAAAAACAATAGCACTTCGTGCCTAGTGTACTAGTTTTCAAAACATATATAAATTGATTTGCACAAAAATTAACACGATACGCCAAAAATATGAGCATCTCCCAAAGTTGCAGTCCGCTTATAACAACTCGGTGCACTTGTCCATAGCCCGTAGACCGAATGAATTCACAAAGCTTGGCAACCCCAGCGTCGAATTGAGTGTCAGAATCCAGAACAGATTCAAAGATTGCCACCCGACACGAGGGAGTTTGCTGTTCATTACGAGAAAGATCTAGAGCAGGTCAAGAAGAACATCCTTAAGGCCCAACACCAGATGATGGAGCAAGCTAACAAGCATCCACGACCATCATAATTTGCAATAGGTGACCTGGTATGGGTTAAGTCAAAGGAGTTCGCTCCAGAGGAAGGGATCTCATGGAAACTGCTACCCGCATATAGGGGACCTGGGCAAGTCTTAGATGTCAAAGGGGAGGTAGATGGTCCATCCTAAACGATCGAGATTCAACCCCACCTGCACACCTACCTGGTATTCCACGCCTCTAAGTTACTTCCTTGCGTTACCAAGGACCAGTTTCTCTCCCGACGTTTCATGATACCGCCAGATATGGATGGGAAATATGACGTCGATCGGATAGTTGCTGAGGACACATTCTGAACTGGTCGTCGTGGGAGACCTCAAAGGCAGTACAAGGTTAGGTTTGCTTATCAGGAACTCAACGAGGACCGCTGGTTCTCCAGGGAGGAACTTGTACAAACAGCCCCTGACATTGTTTCCTCTTATGAGAGGGCTAGACGTGGGTGGAACATATAAGACAGGTAAAAATAGGATTTTTCTTGGAGGACCTCGAAATTAGGCCGGCGGGAGTGAAAGGATTCACGCTGCAGGCACCCAGTCCCGGTCCCAAGGTCCTGATAAGCCCTAAGCCCCAGGGTCATTCCGTCGTGTAGGTCGTAGGACCCTAAGGTCGAAGCGTCGTAGGTCCGTAGTTTTCGGTACCGAAACGTCGTAGGTCGTTAGGGATCTGCCTGGTACCTAACAAGAAAAGTCCAGAAGCGTCCAAGTCCAGTCCGACAGTCCCCAAGTCCAATTTTGCAGCATGTCCCAGGAAAGTCCGGAAAGTACCTGACGGGCAAAATGTTTGCAGCAGACAGGCCGCACCTAACCGGTACCGGTCTGAAGCAGGCCAAGCCAAGCCAAGCCAAGGGAAGACAAGTTCTATATTTAGCTCCTACAGTGCAGCGATTCGTCACTTGTTCAGTTGCGAGATGCAGAAGCGTTGCTGCTGCTTGTGCGTTACAGCAACTTGGGCATTGTGCACCCGAGGGTGAAGTGGGCGCCTATGAAGTAGTCCATAGCCAGGGTAGAGGTAGATCAGGAAGACGACGGCCATAGCTGCCAAGTTGTATGATACCTGAGTGGGGTATCCAGGGTAACAACCGAGGGAGGAGAGAGAGACAGATGAGAGAGGGGGAAGCCATAACCGCTACTTCGTTGAGGCTCGCTGTGTATGTGTGAGCGGCAGAGCCTTTCGTGACAAACATTCTAGTGTATTGGCAATAATATTGGTGACAACATCTTCAAGTGCGGATTGTATCTCGTTTTGGCTTCTCGTGTGTGAACTCTCATATGGATGTTTGTTGGGTTATGCAAGTTGAATTTTGCAAGTGCGTGGATCGTTTCATATGCCCGCATGGTTGCTGCATTCTGATATCACTGCAATCGTCACCAACTGACAGGACGAAGAGGAAGTGGTAGAAGAAATAGAATCGAATGGCATACATGATAAGCATGTGGGAATTGTACTGTTTGGTCAGTGACAACGAGGATTATAGATCTATCTGGCTGAGTGGGGATCCGGGCCCCACGGGTGATCGGCAGGGGCTCGGGGGAGGTCCCGGGCGGCCTGCCGGTGTGGGCACCGCCCCCCCCCCCCCCCAACGCACTTACCTGTTGGGGGGTTCTGGACCCCTTTTTGGCCGGTTTTGGCCTCCTGTAGGCCTACCGGGTCCGACGGGCCCAAGAAACCGTCGCGTCGGGCCCAGTAGACCTGCTTCCCCGGTTGGGGGCCGGCCCCCCCCAGTGCACTTACCTGTTGGGGGGTTCCGACCCCTTTTTGGTTGGTTTTGGCCTCCCGCAGGCCTACCGGGTCCGGTGGGCCCAAGAAACCGTTCCGTCGGGCCCGGTAGGCCTGTTTCTTTTTTGAAATTCCCGTCGGCTCTATGGCCGTCGATCCAGCATGATCGACGGCCACAGAGCCGGCGGATCTTGCCGCCAACCTTCACCGTCGTTTGAACCTTCGATCGCCTCCCCTTTTCCTCCTCCCCCTCATCTTCTTCTTCTTCTTCTTCTTGTCGGTTATTCGACAGGTCCTTTTCGTCATACCCTACCGCCACCATACCTCGTCCATTCTTCTTCTCTTCTCCTCCTTGTCGGTTATCCTCCCCCTCCTCGTCCATTCTTGATCTTCGTCTTCTTCCCCTCCCACTGCTCCGCTCTTCTTCTTCTTCTTCTTCTTCTTCTTCTCCTCCTCCTCCTCCTCCTCCTTCTCTCGTCTTCTTCTTCTTCCCCTCCCCCTCGCAGTATCTTCTCTCCTACACCTTTCTTAATCTTCTGCTTCCCCTCCTCACCTTCGAGTTTTCTTCTTTCTCCTCCACTTTTCTTTATCTTCTTCTTCCTCCTCCGCCATACCCTATCGCCGCCATACATGTTCCATCTTCTTCCTTTTCTTTCTTCTTCTTCTTCTTCTTCTTCTTCTTCTTCTTTTCTAATTTTTCTTCTTCTTCCGTCCTCCTCGGCCGCTCATATTCTTCTGCTTCTCTCCTCCTCTCTTCTTCTTTTCTAATTCTTCTTCTTTTTTTGTCCTCCTCCTCGTCCGCTCATATTCTTCTGCTTCTTCTCTCCTCCTCCTCCACCCCCTCTCATCATCTTCTTCTTCTCTCCTCCTCTTCCTTCGCTCTTCTTCTGCTTCTTCTTGTCCCCTCCTCCTCCTCCCCCTCATCTTCTTCTTCTTCTTCTTTTTCTTGTCGGTTATTCGACAGGTCCTTTTCGTCATACCCTACCACCGCCATACCTCGTCCATTCTTCTTCTCTCCTCCTTCATCCTCCCCCTCCTCGTCCATTCTTTATCTTCTTTTTCTTCCCCTCCCACTGCTCCCTTCTTCTTCCTTCCTCTTCCTTCCTCTTCCTTCCTCTTCCTCCTTCTCCTCCTCCTACTTCCTCTTCTTCGTCCTCTTCTTCGTCCTCCTCTTCGTCCTCCTCTTCTTCGTCCTCCTCCTCCTCGTCATCCTCCTCCTCCTCCTCCTCCTCCTCGTCTTCCTCCTCCTCCTCCTCCCCCTCCTCCTAACCTCCTCTTCTTCTTCTTCCCTCTTCTTCTGCTCTCTTCTTCTTCTTCCCTTTGCTTCTTCCCTGTTCTCCCCTGTTCTCCCCTCTTCTCCTTCTTCTTCTTCCTCTTCTCCCTCTTCTTCTCCCCTCTTCTTGCCTCTTCTCCTTCTCCTTCTTGCATAAACTGGTGGCGCAAGGGGTGATGGTGCTGCCAAGTGACTAGAAGACTCGCTACCAATTGCAGAATTACGGGCAGCTGCCGGACATGTCGGAAGGGGGGGGGCGCAGCGAACGACGATGATTCGGACATGGCTGCTCGTCCTGGTTACGAGGAGCCACAACCGCCAGTTACCTCAGGGAGGGAGCCAGTCGAGGAGATAGCGCAGCAGGGAAAGGAAAGTGCAGTGGGGGAGGCGCTGCGAGAAGAGTGCAATTCCACCACAAGGGTGGCTTCAGTGCAGCAAACGACCATCACGAGATGGGTGGACAATGCAACTCAAAAGAAGTTGGACATTGCATGAACGGAGGCAATGTTCCGGGCCGTAATTGCCTTCAATTTTTTGAACTTCGACACCACTGTCAAACTGCACGAGGTGTATTTGGAGGTGGCTAACGTACGACCGAAGGTGAAATTGCCTTCTGCGAAGCACATCCCGATGGTGATGCTCGAGTTTATCTTTTTGCTTATTCAAAAGCAAGTGCAGCCTCTGACTGCATGTTGGGATGTCACGGGCTGCACTTTCATCACGGACGGGTCGAGCGATCGAAGGGAAAGGCCTATCATGAATTTCTTGGCGGCGAGGGAGCAGGGACCGGTCCTTGTGGCGACTGTGTCGATGGACGGAAAGAAGAAGACCGGACCAGCTCTGGCCAGACTTTGGGACAAGATAATGAGGGAGGTCGGGCTGCATCGCATCAATGCCATTTGCACCGACAATGCGGAGGTGGACAAGAAGGCCGCACAGATTTTGCAGTGGCGAATAGAGTTGGCGGTTTCACGGATACATTGGGTTTCGTGTGTTGCGCATTGCTGCAGCTTGCTGCTAGGGGACATCAGCAAGTTGGATTGGATCAAGGGCACGGTGAAGCGGAGCCACACCATTGTCAAGTTTATACGGAACCACCATTGCACACAAAGCCTAATAATGTCATTGCACGAGTCATTATCATTGTTGCGACCAAGCGAGGTCCGTTGTGGGTCGGTCTACATGATGATGGAGCGGTTGTACGATTGGAGGGCGGTTTTGAAGCAGATGGTTGAAGGGAGCCTTGTCGGGAGATGGAAGGCAATGCGGTGGTCGACGACCAAGCTGTCCAAAGCGGATCTTGTGTTCTTAACATTGCGGAGGGAGGGTTAGTGGATGGAGTTGAAGAAGGTGGTGGAGGTGATGGAGCCATTGTATGGCCTGCTTTGGAGGATGGACAAGGACGGGACTGCCCCGTCAAACCTTGTGGAGTACGATCGGCTAATCGAGAGGATGCTGGCGGAGGTCGTGCTGACCATGGAGCAGCGAGGTACGGTGCTCGAGAAGGTGAGGGATCGCATGAAGATGATGCTGCAACCGGTACACACCTTGGCTTTTCTTCTCGACCTGCGGAGGAGAGAGCCAAAGTGGTTGTTGCACCAGGACAGCGCACTTGTGCAGAATGCGCTGTGTTATTTGCAGCGGCAGATCGACGGTCCTTGGAAATCGGAGGCCCTCGTGGAGATTCTGAACGACCTGCGAGAGTTCCACAAGAAACCCACCGCGTACGACCACCGGCGGAAGGACTTGAAGATGTGGGATGATGATGCGGTCGCGGATTGTGACCGCATCTCGTCCTTAGAGGGTTGGGCAACTCATGGCGGCGATGTGTCGAAGCTGCAGTCCATTGCCATTAAGGTAATGGGCATGTGGAGCACGGCGACTCCAGGGCAGCGGAATTGGTCTTCGATGGACCCACTCGAAGCGGCGGAATCGGTTTGAACCCCTCAACCTTGGTGAGGTTGATGTATATTCATTGGAATATGCAGCGGTCCGGGAAGAACTTCAAGGACCACGGCTACGTCGACTTGTGTGCGCAGTTTGCAAGTCTCTTCTGGAGACGGAGGTGGACGATGGTTCTATTTTGAATTTGAAGGACCCGTGGAGGAGAAGGACAAGACGGAGGAGGAGCTGGTGCGGGAAAGGGCCTTCATCAAGACACCAAAGGGCCGGATTCCGAAGAACCTCGAAGACAAGGAGGAGGAGGAGTGCACCGGCGACAGCGACCTTGACGACGAGGTGCTGAAGGGGAGGTTGATGAGTCGTCGGACGGTTAGAAGCGTCTAGTGAAGGGGAGGTTGATGAGTCGTCGGACGATGACTTTGAGTTGGGAATCCCGCCGTCGATCCCATGCACCACATATGCAGAGAGGAGGGCAGCAGCACAGCACCGTTGAGAACGGCCACCCCAACACCATCTTAATGCAGGGCGAATACCACAGCACATTACAACATCCAATCGGATGTCGAGCAACCGCAGACCGACACTGACATGGAGATGGTGCCTCGCCCCGGTCGAATCAACCCGGATGAGGAGGCGGGCGACTGTGCAAAGGCATGGGCTGATGCGGATCAAGAACGGGTGCAAAGGAAAATGAGGGAGGAGGACGAGCGATGCGTAGCTATACCAACCCGCAGAGAATTGGAGAACCTAGAGAAGAAGGTTGGAGAGCGAGAATCGGAGCCAGTGGGGGATATGGCCCAGCTAGAGGAGGAGAAAGAAGACGTGATGGGCCAGCAAGAGGAGGAGGCAGAGCACGAGATGGGCCAGCCAGCACAGGAAGAAGAAAAGATGGAGGAGCAAGAGGAGGAAGAAGAAGAGGCTGGCATGGAGCAGCGAGAGGAGGAGATGGAACAGGAGGAAGGGGAGGGCACGGAACAGCAAGAAGAGGAGCTGGAAGAGAGCGAGAAAAAGCAGCAGCAGGAAAAGATGGAGAACAGCGAGGAGGAGCGGCAGCAGCATGCACTGACGACCGTGTACAAGCGTCGGAAGCAAACTGTGGAGGCTGCTGGGTCACCGGAGAATTCCCCCGACTTCCCAGCCAACAAAATGGAAGCCCAACATGACAACCTGTGGGTCAGCAGGGTTGGGAGGAAGAGGAAGGCGCCCTGTGAGGACGAATAGCTGAAGCCAAAACTTCCACGTGGCAGGCCTCGGAAGAACAAGACCGCCGGTCCAGCTGCAAAGCCGAAAAAAAAAACACAGCGGAGTAAGCCTCGCAGAAAAATTGTTGAGGATGACCCCGAATCTGAATGTGTGTGTGTGTGTGTGTGTGTGTGTGTGTGAGAGAGAGAGAGAGAGAGAGAGAGAGAGAGAGAGATGTGTTCGAATATGGATCGATATTGGCCATATGCAGCTGATTATGCTGCTGAAGAACTCAAAGATTTCCTGCAAGTTGTCAGTCTGTAAGTCTTCTTCTTCTTCTTGTCCATCTTATCAGTCTTCTTCTTCTTCTTCTTCTCGTCAGTCTTCTTCATTTTTTGTCTGTCTTGTTCTTGTTCAGAATGAAAGGGTCGATAACATGCATGCAGCAGACATCAGAGCAGCAGGCAACAAACATGCAGCGCCCCCAACCCAGTACATGTCAGATGACATACATCTGTCTCTTATACACATCTAGATGTGTATAAGAGACAGGCGCCCATCACAGACACCCTCCCAACGCCAGCACCCCCCACCCAGACCAACCCCCCCATCCCCACACCAAACCCAAAATTTTATTGCAGATTCGGGGTCCTCTTGCCGAGCGCAGAACGACCCCAGTTTCAAAATTAAAATAAAAAAAATTCTGGGCGTTTTTTGGCCCGCCCGGCTTACCCGGGCGGCGTCCTCACTCAGCTATCTGGGCCTTTTGGGGATCCAATGCACATCTTTCAATTTGGGTTTTCTTTCCAGATGCAAACGGGCCTGCCTGCAAGTGGGATGTATTGGACACTGGATGTTGGAACATAAAGATCTTCCTCCGGCATTTCGCCAGCCATGTTCATGTGCTCATAGTCAACACAAACATGAGTGAGCGAGGGGAGGGAATGATATTTTGTGCATAACGTATATGTAATGAACCCAGTCTGGCAGATACTCGTCAGATGTCAAAGTGTAAGTAGTCTCAGATCTGCACAAAGTCTCCAGTTAACGTGAAGTGATACCTGAAACAGTATATCGTTACCAATAGACGAAGAGAGTGGAGGGGGAATAGACAGAGGAGAAAGTGGAAGAGAAACAACGATCACACAAGAGTAATCCAATCAAACCTCACTTCTTCTATGGGCTTCCTCTCGCCTCCACGTTATCAACCAGTATACGATAACAAGTATGATAAGTCCTGATCACACAGAAGTGCCACATGTCACTCTTATCTGGTGAAGACCATGAAGACAGAAGCAGAATACGGTAACGACGTCAACCTCAGGTGAGTACCACATCCCAATCATCCACAGATCCCGATATCCCTCCTTGTCACAACCAGTCACCTCATGTAGACAGTGTGGCCAATACCACATCAGCTGCAGAGCATCATCAATGAAGACAGGTGGCAGCGCCGCATCAACAACCCATGTAGACAGGTCGCCGCGCCACATCAGCAATATAGACAAGTGGCATGCGCCACATCAGCAATGTAGACAAGGGGGAGTAGACAGAGGAGAAGGTGGAAGAGATAAACAATGATCACACAAGAGTAATCCGATCAAACCCCACTTCTTCCCCGGGCTTCCTCTCTCCTCCACGTCATCAACCAGTATACGATAACAAGTATGATAAGTCCCGATCACACAGAAGTGCCACGTGGCACTCTTATCTCGTGAAGACCATGAAGACAGAAGCAGAATACGGTAACGATGTCAACCTCAGGTGAGTACCAGATCCCAATCGTCCACAGATCCCGATATCCCTCCTTGTCGCAACCAGTCACCTCATGTAGACAGCGTGGCCAATACCACATCAGCTGCAGAGACAGGTGGCATGTGCCATATCCTCAATGAAGACAGGTGGCAGCGCCGCATCAGCAACCCATGTAGACAGGTCGCCGCGCCACATCAGCAATATAGACAAGTGGCATGCGCCACATCAGCAATGTAGACAATGGGGAGTAGACAGAGGACAAGGTGGAAGAGATAAACAATGATCACACAAGACTAATCCAATCAAACCCCACTTCTTCCCCGGGCTTCCTCTCGCCTCCACGTCATCAACCGGTATACGATAACAAGTATGATAAGTCCTGATCACACAGAAGTGCCACGTGGCACTCTTATCTCGTGAAGACCATGAAGACAGAAGCAGAATACGGTAACGACGTCAACCTCAGGTGAGTACCAGATCCCAATCATCCACAGATCCTGATATCCCTCCTTGTCGCAGCCAGTCACCTCATGTGGACAGCATGGCCAGTACCACGTCAGCTGCAGAGACAGGTGGCATGCGCCACATCAACAACCCATGTAGACAGGTGGCCGTGCCATATCAGCAATATAGACAAGTGGCATGCGCCACATCAGGTATGTAGACAAGTGGCATGCGCCACATCAGCAATGCCTGGCGCACAGAACAGAAAGCGCCAGCATGCTGCCACAGTCTCGCGTCGTCGTCCACAGTGCGTGGGCGCAGCCAGCGTCGAGCCAGCGTCAATGCCAGCCTCCTGTCAGAGTCGAGCCAGCGTTGAAGCAGCATAGCAAGACTGAATGTCGACTTCCTAGAGACCCAGCCTTAAGTAGTGTTTGACGAGGCTTTCGGGCCTCAGGTCTCCTTCCCACAGTCGTACAGATTGACTCACAGCCGGGGGCCTGGATTGTATACAGTTGCAGACTTCCCTTTGGTCCTGATGCTGTCTGGGTACGTGCATACAAACAAGTGTGTGCGTCTGACCGGCGGCCTGGGCTGGGTATAAGTCAACTGTCACTTGTCCAGGCCCTGAATCTTTACGTGGGGTTCTTTTCCCACTTTGGCCTGGGTCTGATGCTGTCTGGGTACCTGCATACAAACAAGTGTGTGCGTCCGACCGTTGGCCTGGGCTGGGTACACTTTGACTTTGACTGTTGGGTATCCGACAGTTGACTTTAGTCAACTGTCACTCATCCAGGCCCTGAATCTTCATGTGGGGTTCTTTCCCCCTTCGGCCTGGGTCTGAGTGCGGCCGGGCCCAGGCCCTCAGACATTCCACGAGGCATACTGTATGGGTTATTGCATATATGATTTCTCCAATATTGCCTGTGCTTTTTGGAGCTCAATGATTGCCCAGGAGAAGGCTGACAATCATCAACACAAACATGAGTGAGCGGGGGGGAGGGAATCATATTTTGTGCATAATGCATATGTTTTCTCCAATATTGCCTGTGCTTTTTGGAGCTCAGTGACTGCCCGGAGCTGTTATTCTTAGAAGCATTGCCGCAGCTGGTTCAGTAACGACAATGGTGGCCATTCCTCTGTATGTGTCTCTGTGAGTGTGTGCGCACGTGTGCATGTCTGGGGGGGGGTGTCTGCAGCGTTTTTTTTTGTTTTTTTTTTAGCCCATCTAGGGTTTGTGCCGCTGTGGTCTTCCCCTCCCCCTCTTCCCTTTTTGGGTTCTCCCCTCCATGGTTTGTTTTCCCCATTCTTAGGAGCATTGACGTAGCTGGTTCAGTAACGACACTCTGTGGTCTTCCCCTCCCCCTTCCCCGTTTTAGGGTTGTCCCCTCCATGGTTTGTTTTCCCCATTCTTAGGGACATTGCCGCATCTGATTTAGTAACGACAATTGCGGCTGTCCATTCCTCTGTATGTGTCTCTGTGTGTTATGCGTGCACATCTGGGTGGGTGTTTCTGCAGCCTTTTCTTTTGCTTTGTTTTTGCCCATCTAGGGGTTTTGCCGCTGTGGTCTTTCCCTCCCACTCCCCCCTTTTAGGGTTCTCCCCTCCATGGTTTGTGTTCCCCATCGGTTGTGTTTCTTTCTTACTTTCGTTTAGGGTTTACACTGCTATGTTTTTTTCCCTTTTACGAGTTTGCGCCACCGCTCTTTGGGGCTGCTCCTTGGCGCCGTAGGACTGGAAAGGGTGGGCCTTGAATAGGTGGTTGATGTTTAAAGTTCTTACCTTTGCCTCTCCCTATGTGTTGATGATGTACATTGCACCAATACTTTGTTTTGTACCTCATTAAATCCTCAGCCAAGTCTTTATTGATTACTTTGTTTGTGTTTTGGTGTTCCCGTCCTTACCTTCTATGAAGTGGTTATTTCTGCTATTTTGATTAGCTGGGCTTTTGAGAGTCATTGGTATTCCAGGGTGTTACAGCTGTTCTCGCGGGCCATTCCTGCGCGTTTCTGATGGTTGTTATTTGTGTTTGCTGTTTGTTCAGCTGTTATGAAGACTACTTGGGCACTCCTTTTCCCTATGGATGCTACAAACAGGTTTTTCTTGATGCTGAGGATTTAATCTCAGGCTGCCAGGTGTTTGCATCAGTGACAAAGATCAGCTCACATCTTCTTATCGATGAGCGAGTTATTGATAAGGTGAGTAGACAGGCTCCTCGATTGCACGGCAGCTCAAGTGATCAGGCCTTGTCACGTGGGCACTGTGAGACTTGTTTTGTGATTAGCAATTGCCTTCAGTTTTTCTGATCCATGGCCCCAGAAGAACACATGGAGCTTCTTTCCACCTTTCCCGCCTTCAAGCACCTGGACTCGTGGTGTGATATTGAAAGCAAGGCAACATTCGTGGAGTAACGTTTTGTGTTGCTAAGACCACACATTTACCTTTTTTCCATATTTGAGAGTCAAAGTTGCTATTGGTTGGCTCTTGCCGTTGGATGTGATTTTGCCCGGTCAGGTTGGCTCCACTCACTGGCAGGCTTTTATGGAACGAAGCTAACGGCCTGTGTATGTGGTGCATGCCACAGTGGCTGGTGGAGGGAGTGGTGGTTAAAAATCATCAAATCTGTGACGAGGCGGAGGCAGAGGCAAGGCAACGAGGCTGGGAGATAGAGGGAGAGAGTGAGAGCACACACACACACACACACTCAACTCGATGCAGACTCGATACGACTCGCCGGACGCAGACACGAAGTGGCAAAGTCGCAGAGTCGAAGTCTTGGATTTCTGAACGCAATGTCGAGGCAAGTCACACCGAAGCACAAGCACTGAGGCCGCAAACTGAATGCCCGTACTGGGCTTGGGTCCGATCTCAAGTATCGGACTGTTCAGTCCGATGGGCAGAAGTGCAATTTGCCCAGGGCTGAACTGAAAATCGAAAATTTGAAAATGGGCGCCAGAATGCCGGATGGCGCCAAGTGTCCGAAATCAGAAAAATAAAACAAAGAGAAAAATAAAAATAAGAAAACAAAGAAAAGAAAATGTGTGCAGCGAACTGCGGGTAGCGTCCCGCGGACCAGGGATCGAGCCCTGGTGTAGTCCGTAACACTATCCCCTCCCTCTAGAAGGCAACGTCCCGGCTGCAAAAAATCATGAAGCAATGCGGAAATCTGTGAAGGACGGGACGGGGCCGATCACTGGTTAACAAGTCGAAAGGGAAGAGGGGTATAATGTGGGTGGCATGGGCTGCGGGAGTAAGAGGGAACAGGGTTTGGTACCGGTGAACAGTGTTGTCCTACTGATGAACTAGGGGGGGGGTTGCACGGAACAGGGTAGTCCTACAAATGAACTAAAGGGACGGCAGGGAGCAGGGTAGTCCTACTGATGAACTAAGGGGATTGCATGGTTTGCTATAGGTTAAGGGGGAACGAAGTTCAGGGAACAGGGAACTTCTATTGTTCTACTGGGTAAGGGAAACGGTGTTCAGGAAAACAGGGCATTGCTAATGATGTTCTACAGGGTTGTCAAAGTCAGGAAGAAAAGAAACAAAAAAAATGAAAATGTTTGTTCAGGATGCAAGGGCTGGTTGTGCCTGAAGAAGCAACATCTCATGTGGGAACAAAGTGTTCGGGTATCTTGAAAGGAGGTCTGCAGCGGTCTTGATCAGGTTTTGGAGTAGGTGGTGGAAGCGGTCTTCAGTGGCTGCAACGGGTAGAAGTCCAAGAAGCGTAGCAGTAGTCCACATGTCCAAAGTCCAAGTGTTAGGGTGTGTCCGGTACATCAACTGCAATGAGATCTGATCTGGAAGCAGGTAAGTCGCAGACTGATGCAAATATCCACGTCGCAAGTTGCTGCTCCAGTAAGTTTGCGAGTCGGGATGCCGGCCAATGAAACAGCATGGTGGCCAAACCAGCTGCATAATCTCCATGAACAGTGAGGCAGCAGGCCATCGTCCTCATGCGCTTGCCATTAGATCCTTTATCGCCGGCGTCACGCAGGTCCACAAGCATTGGACAAGAGAGACAAGGTATTGGAGAGGACAGATGGGACAAGGCTAGGCGAGGGTAGGGGCAGATCAGACATCAGGAATTAGGGTCAAGGGGAGGGTGGCTGGGTTCAAGGGTGGGTGTAGCGCAGGGTTGTGAGGGTTTAGCGGGGGGGGTTATGCTATAGTTATATAGGTATCTAGGACATAGGATCAGCACGATCATAGGCGCGGACAAGTTTCATGGCGTTCTTAAGATTAGAGAGAGGTTCCCATGTAGATTCTTCGTCGGGGTATCCGGTCCATTTGACTTTGTATTCAGTGATTGGTTTCGGATGATCAGATACCTGAGTGGTTCATCGGCCGATGATGGTTTCGAATGAATTCAAGGCCTGTGGGTAGCATGGTTGGTGGAGGGCGGTCGGCTAACTGGGGTGGGGATTCATGGTATTCTTTTAGGTACTCGACATGGAAGACTGTGTGGACACGGCTCATGTCAGGGGGAAGTTGGAGTTTGTAGTTGACAGGGGAGGTTTGTTCAATGATGGGGAAGGGACCGAGCCACTTGTTCGAGAGTTTTTTGGACAAGTCGTGTTCGGGTTCAAAGCATTTGGCGGAGAGCCAGACTTTGTCCCCTACTGTGAATGACACATCGCGTCTATGTTTGTCAGTCTTGTTGGCTTGTTGTTCTTGGGTTTGTTCAATGGCTTCGGAGGCTTCTCTCAAGAGTCTGTTCATTGTTGCTACCCATTCGCTGAGAGAGGGGCAGGGGGTGGATGGGTTAAGCTACGAAGGAAGCAAGAAGTCAGAGGGCAAGCGAGGGTGGTAGCCAAGGTCGAGGTAGAATGGAGACATGCCGGTGGAAGGGCAGACAGCGTTGTTGTAGGCAATCTCGGCGGCTGTGAGCAACTAATCCCAATTGTGTTGGTGAGGATGACAATACTTCCGCAGGATTCTTTGGAGAGTATCGTTCATCTTCTCTGTTTGTCCATCGGTCTGTGGATGGAATGCAGTGCTGTACTTCAGCATGGTTCCATAGGTCGTGAAGAGGTGTTTCCAGAATTGTGAGAGAAAGCGAGGATCACTGTCACTGATGATGTTCTTGGTGAGGCCATGATGGCGAGCAACATGGTCGAAGAAGAGTGTGGCGACGACCTTGGCACTGTGCGAGGTCGTGCAAGGGATGAAGTGGGCACGTTTGGTCAAGCGGTAGACAATGACGTAGATGCAATCATGCCCGTGGTCGGTCTTGGGAAGACCGCACACGAAGTCCATGGAGATGGACTGCCAACGGTGAGTAGGGATGGGCAATGATTGGAGCTTGTCGGGTTTGGCCTAGTTCGAGGGATTAACGGCTTGACACGTGGGGCATGAGCGAATGTATGCCTTGACGTCGGTGAGTAGGGAAGGCCGGTAGAAGTAGCGGGAGATGGTGTCGAAGGTTTTCTGGAAACCGAGATGTCCTGCGGTCTTGGCGTCGTGGTGCTCGGCCAAGAGCTGAGTACGGAGGCCTCGTGCGTCAGCTACCTTGTTGTACTCTCCCTTGATTGGATCAAGTTGATAGTCATACATGTCTATCACTTGAATCCAGTGCTTAAGTGCGTCAGAGAGTACCGGTTGTGTTTTGATCCAGCGCAGTGTCTCATGGTCAGATCTCACATAGAAAAATTTGCCAAGGAGATAGTGTCTCCAGTGGACCAGCGCTCGGTAAAGGGCATAGAGCTCACGCTCGTAGGTAAACGTGGCTAGCTTCTAAGGCGACATCTTTTTGCTCATGTACTCGATAGGTCTAAACTTGGGCCCCTCCTTTTGCGCAAGGACCGCGCCTATGCCAAATTGGCTGGCGTCTATGGTCACTACGAATGGCTTATCAGGATCCGGAAGTTTAAGAACCTCATAGTGTGTCAGGGCATACGTCAGTTTCCTGAAGGCCGCCTCACACTCTTCAGTCCACTCCCAAGGGGTATCCAGTCGAGTTAGATTTGTTAATGGGGAAGCTATATTACTGTAGTTCTTTACAAACAGACGATAGTAGCCCGTCATCCCCAAAAACGATTTGACGTCAGTAACAGTTGTGAGGTCTGGGCCAGTCACGTATGCTGGCCACCTTCCCATCATCCGACCGCAATCCATCCGCTGAGGTTTCATGACCCAAGTACAAGATCTTGGTGCGACCGAACTCGCATTTCTCCAAGTTAACCTTGTATTGGTGCTGTCTTAGGAGACCTAGCACTATTTTCAAGTGCTCAGCGTGCTCCTCTACAGTCCTACTAAAGATAAGAATATCGTCGAGGTACACGACGATTAACTTTTCTAAGTACTCATGAAATATCCTGTTCATCGCGTGCTGGAATGTACCAGGTGCATTGCATAGGCCAAAGGGCATCACCACAAACTCGTACAGACCGTACCTGGTTTGAAACGCTCAGTCGGCTCGAGAGTGAGGAAGAAGGGGAGGTCGGTGACCGTCTGATCGAAGAAGCACTGGGTCTTGTCATCCCCTAGGGTAACGGAGATGGGAGTCGGAGACCCTGTCGTGGGTAAGCGGGCTTCCTTCACCACGCGTGGGTGAATTAAGTCACCCTGAGAACTGGAATCCCACAGCGCCGAGTACACCCTCGTGGAGGTCCCGAGTCGTACGGGGATGATCGGGAGGGTGCGATCAGGGTCAGAGAGGATGGCGAGAAGGCGACGCAATGCAGCGACATGGAGGGTGAGTCGCTCCTGATGAGCCTGGAGCATGCTCAAGTCCAGAAGAGAGGACACAACGTCCTCGCGAGTAGCAAGCTGCTTGCTGCAACGGGCTGAGCGAATGGCTCGACGCGTCGGTAGTCGCGGCGGGGGAGGAGGGGAGACGGTGGTCTGCGGAGGCGCAGACAGTACTGCGACAGAGGGCTGAGTACACTCTGTCGAGTCCTGCGATACCTCAACTCCAGTAGCGAGAGGGGCGAACCG
>BFEA01000013.1:5467618-5534266 GCA_003427395.1 Chara braunii
CAGTGGGGCAACAGCGTCCTGCTCACCATACTCTAGCGCGCTGAAGCGGCGCGAGAAGTGGCGGCCCTGCTGCGTGGAACGGCGGGGGCGACCCCGGAAAGGGGAACGGCGCTGGGAAGTGCCGTGAGAGGAGGAGGAGGCATAGCCCGTGCGCTGGGGCTGGGAGGAGGAGGCGGGGTGAAGACGAGCTCGCATCCGCTGGTGGTCCCTGGCGGCCTCGTAAGCGTGTGGGGCCGATGTGAATTCGTACCGCCATAGCTCGGAGCGGTACTCGAGCGGAAGGCTGGCCAAGAAACGATCGATAAGGGCAGCCTCGGGGAGGAACGCCACGTCGCAAACGAGGCTGGCGTCCTGAAAGACCTGGATGTGGCGATCCAGGCCGGCAGCGCCACCAGAGTCGGACGAGTGTGTAGTGACGACACGCTCGAAGGCGTCAGTCACGTCGTATCGGGCTGCGAAGCGATCCTCGAGGAATGCCTGGAAATCCACGAAGGTCGGAGTCCGACCCTCACGAAGGGAGTAGGCATAGAAATCCTCCCAGGCCTCGAAAAGATCGCCACGCAGGCGCGTGGAGAGGTGACCCACCCACGTCTCGGGTGTGGCGCCCATGAGCTGGAGTGTGCGGGTGGCAGACTGCATCCACCGAGACAGGAGTATGCCTGTACCGTCATACAAGGCAATGTCTGACAAGCGGATGAGTGCTGCGCCACCGTTTTGGCGGCGAGGGGATAGCCAGCACGACACCTCTTCAACACGAGTGTGCCGTGCTACAGAGCCATGGACACACTGTGGCGAGTGTGTTATGAGGCTGCTTACGCACGCGCATGGCTCGGCAAGTGCCTGGGTTCAAACCCCAGCAGCAGCAGTTGCATCCCGGATCTTGATAATATAAATCCGGGAGCGAGGCGGGGCGGGGCGGGGCAGCGGGGTGGCGTGGGCGCCCTTGGCCTTGGCGCTTGTGCGCACGCGTCGTGATGCGGCTTCCTTTTTCGCCACGTGGAGTTCTCCTGCTGCAGCACCTTTTTTCGTTGTTTTTCCCGCTTTTTCCCGCTTTTTTGCCCGAAAATGCCCCAAAAACAGTCGAAAACCAGACTGTTGGGTTTTGCCGTATTTCCCTGCTGTGCGGTGTGGTGGGTGGGGGCGGGGACCGTTCCCGCTCCGATACCAATGTAGCGGACCCACCAAGTGTGGTGCTCCGCTAGTGACAGAGATGGAGATGGAGGAAGAAGGGGGAGCAAGATGGCACAACGCAGCTCCCCACGCAAGACTCCAACACACGTACTCCAAAATGTGCAAGTGAGGAATGAGACTGAAAACAGACAATGGTTGGGGTATACCCCAGCGGACTGACGGGACTGGACTGGACTGGCTGGTACCGACNTGGGGTATACCCCAGCGGACTGACGGGACTGGACTGGACTGGCTGGTACCGACAGAGGTACCGGCCTGGACTGGCCTACCTCGAATATAACACAGGCCTGTGAGAACAGGCCAAGGGGCTGGTCTCACAGGCCAACCCGAGGTCCGCTACATACATGGGCAACCCTTAGGTGCACGACACTTACCAGAGTGGCCCGAACTCTGAGATGAAGTATAACTCAGCCCCCCTTCCTCATATGGTCCTCCTAACCCTATTCGCTACCTTTACACTAGTGTCCTACAATGCAGGAGGGTATGACTTCTGCACGAAAGTGCAACGCCGGATCCCCCTCCGATGTTGAAGAACAAAGTAGTAACTTGTAGTCCGTAGATGCAGAATGGCTACCTCCCTCAAGGTCGCGTACTTGAGGGAGGTCCTCAAGTCACTAAGTGTCTCCCTTAGGTTAGATTCCAAGTGTGAGCGCGTCTCACTGTCGACTCTCTCAACTTGTCGCATGAAGTCCTCTTGATGTGTCTTGCCACCACATGCTCACTCTCAATCAACATGACCGGGTTCAGTTTCGATCCAACCCGACCTAACCCGGTGGGGGCAGATTCCCCTATCCACGCTACCCCACTTCCCATTTCGGACCAACCCTAACCCTGACCTAACCACTTAGGTTAGGGTTCGGGTGTATAAGTCAACTCTCACCAGCAAGTAGAATCCTCTTTGATACCAATGTTATGATCCTGGTCGATTTCAAAGTACACATTCATTAGAAAGTACAATGTCGTCCAATTGCAAAAAGAAATGAATGAACTTGAGAGGAGAAAGAGGGTAAGAAGAAGAAGAAGAAGAAGAAAGAAAGAAGAAGAAGATGATGTACACCAGCATAGACCAATGATAATGTTCTTCTTCTTTGCCAACCACTCTTCTCCTCCTCAACTTCTCCCGTCTTATTCAAACAAGAATAATAATAACAATGTTGAATGGCTGATCCAGAATCAATGTCGGACTCCCTCTTCTACTGCAGGTATCACTCGAGGTCCACCGTAACTGTGGCTGCCCCTCTCTCTTTTCTCTCTCATAGGCCGAGGCTATGGCGGACTACCAGGGCATCGCCCTGCTGTCCAAAGAACGATACAAAGCAGCTATGGCTGCTCTAGCTCAGGCCGCCATGCTCGACTCTGCCTCGAAGCTTCTTGGTGTAGCTTTGCCCCCCCCTACGGGGCCTTCCTGCTGCAGCGCCCACCAAGGTGATGAAGATGGCAACCACCATAGCCAGGTAAGTAGCTCTGGGGCTTCCCTTCCTAGTCCTAGTCTTCTTCCTCCTTCGTGTCCTTGCTCCTTACCCAGTAACGCAACTGATGTTAGCGCTGCGCCAACCAGTGTGTCGCCAAACTTGCACACCGACAATGAGGAGGAGCAACTGGCTCCTCCTGGAGATATAGCGGCGTGATTGCCTCTTGGTGAGTGACTTCCTAGGCCGCGCGACCTTCAAGCAACCGATACCTCCTTCCTTTCAGAGGGAAACATCATTGCAGAGTCTGATATTGCCCGTACAGTCCCTAGACTCAGACTGGTTGGACTTGTACCCACCTAGACCTAGCCTCCAACTACTGGGCCTCTAAAAATGTCAACTTTTGTCTTCTTCTGCTCGGCCTCGAGTACCCGACACATCTACCTCTAACTGGTGTGGTAACGGCGTACCTGCTACTTGAGTGTTTTCCGCTGCTTCAAGTGTCACGGGCCTCTTCCCTGCCACTTGAGTGTTTTCCCCCGCTGCAATCAAGTACCGTTAAGCGTGCACACACACAGACTTAGAGGATTCAGTAACACGTGCACACACATAGACTTAGAGGACTCGGTAACACGCGGGAAAATCAGCAAAGCATTCATTCCATGAGCAAAACTCATAAATTAGTTGTGGGTCTCAGTCTGTGATTGGTCAGAGTCTCCCTCACAAGTGTCCAATCAATGTTTCCAGGTGTTGAATCAGATTTTGGGCGCTAGATGCCCGACAATAGTCCCTACGCGGAATCTCTCTCTCTCTCTCTCTCTCTCTCTCTCTCTCTCTCTCTCTCTCTCTCTCTCTCTCTCTCTCACCTGATGATACTGATGGCCACATGTACTTAAGAATGCAGTGGTGGCTCTCTGATGCAGGTCGCTGGAGTAAGGTCCCAGCTATGGCGCCTAGGTAAGTCGTGCTTTACCTCGCGACTATGGCTCACCAGCCTCCGCACTCCCACTACCTCCTCCTCGTCTACCTCTACTCTAGCGCAGCTCCTCACTATATGGAGCTGCTCCAACAACATGACACCCGACGATTGAGGTTCAGCCGAATGTTCTCCAGTTGAGGACTGGCCTAGCTATATACCGTTGGTCCTGGCTGGATGTCCTGGGGTCTGCGAAGAGGATCGTCCGATCAAGGATCGGATCGGCGGTCCCGATCGCAAGCCCAAGTCTTGATCCTGAGATCAGTGCAAGAAAACGGCTTGCCTGGGTCCCTATCGGGGACAAAGGTCAAGTTTTGGGGGTATTGCAGTGAACCCAGATCGTGAAGACACTTGTCAATAATGCAAGCCTAGATGAATATAAACCTGTTGATGATTATCAATCATCATAATCGTGTCCAGATAGAATGAGATGGGAGAATCATACACAAACGAAAAGAGAGAGGAGGGAGAATAAACTTAGAGAGTAGAGAGAACTTCTCCCTTGGGCTTCCTCCTCGATCACCACCTCAAATAGTCAATAGTCTGAACGTACATTTGAAGTTCTACTACAATGTGCCACGTGGCACGTCAATCAGTCCTCATCAGYGCACTGGAGCAATGTCGACCTCAAGATGACCAGGTACGTGTCCACGATTACCCCACAGTCATGATCTCCTCCTGAGTGACGATAAATCAGAACAACGGTGCCCGTCAGTAGCCCAGCCACGTCACCATAGTACACATGGCAGCGGCCACATCGGCAACGACGCGTTGTAGCTTCTACTTCAGCATGCCCTGAGGACAATAGTCAGCCAGCCACCATGCCGAGCTAGCAGCACAAAGCCAGCGTCCAGCCAATATCGCAGCGTCGAGCCAGCGTCGTCGTCAATACGTGAAGTCAGCATTGACGCAAGACGGAATGAATGTCAAAGTCAGGAAGTCAGCGCTTATGTAGTGTTGACGCGGGGTCTGGACCTCGGATGCTGCATCCCTCAGCCGCCAAGATCTTAGTGCAAATGACGGCCCAAATTGGCCTGGAACCGAATTCCCTCTGGCCTTGATGCTGTCTGGGTACCTGCGCACAACAAGTGAGTGTATCCGACCAAGGGCTTGGGCGCGGTACCTTTGACCTGACAGTTGACTTAGACTCCTAGGGCAGTGCGTGGTCACACTGCCTGGTGCAGGCCGAGTTTGGCCTGCATCGTCTGGGCTCCGTTTCGAGGGCCCAGACTGCTGCAAAACACGGGTTACTGCATTCCTGCCGACCCATTTTCGAGTTCCATCGCAGAAACAATTAAGACTTCAACCCACGTTCATATGCAGATACAATATCAGGAGCAATTTTAAGTAATTCTCGTTTACTAAACTATCTGTCCTCAGATGGTGCCTAAGATTTGAAACGTACCTTGAACTGCTTTGGGGTCGTTCATGTCCACCTATAGAAAAGTACCCATGCACTATGATCCGGTCTACTTCATATCTGCCTTCCATGGATGGCGGAATCATGTATGGTCTATTTGGGAACTCGTTTCCTTCTACATAGGGCAATAATTTGGACCCATGAAAGACAGGATACGTTTTGAGGTGAGGGGGAATATCGATACGATAACACGATCCCTCTGCATCCCCAATTACTTTGAGAACTTCCCAGGGTACAAAATAGACGGGCAAAAGTTTGTGAGACACATCTTCTTCCAACGAAAAGTCTTTGGACTTGACCCAAACTAGATCACCTTCCTTGAATGTTGATGGTCGGCGATGCTTGTTAGCTTGTTAACTCTTTTGGTCCTGAGCTTTCCTCAGATTGTCTTTTACTTTCTTGATGTCTTGTTGAAACAATATTGCATACTCTCGGGTCCCTGGAGGTAACCTAAGGAATTGGTCCCGTGTTAGCACATCGATGGGACGCTTAGGTTTCCACCCCTTGTGCAGTGCATTAGGCGTACGCCCTGTAGCGGTATGAACACTACTATTGTATGCACTTGCTATCTTGGGTAAGTTATCGTCCCAATCAATCTAATCGGGTCTTACGTACATGCGCAGAAGTTGTTGGCACAAACGGTTTATCTATTCACTTTGACCATTTGTTTCAGGGTGTCGCCCTGACGACATGGTAAGTCGTGTACAGTATGCTTCTGTAAGCTTTTGCCATGGCGTACTTGTGAACCTGGCATCACGATCAAATACAATGGAGAGGGGAAAACCATACTCAGTTACCCATCGCATCTGAAACTTTTGGATGACAAGTTATGTTCGCGTTTTTGTGGGTAAGGGAATAAACATGGCATATTTAGAGAAACGATATACAATAACCATTACTTGACTATTGCCAGTTCGGCTTTTGGTGAGGCTCGTGAAGTCAATTGAGATAGAATCACCTGGTTTGCTAGGAATCGGTAATGGTTTTAAAAGACCGAGTGGATTTTCATGTGACGGTTTGTTCCTCTCACACGCCAAACATGTACGAACATAAGTTAGTACGTCATCTTTCAATCCCTTCCACTCAAAGCGTTCTCTGACTTCTGCTCAAGTTTTCTTGAAACCAAAATGTCCTTCAAAGTCGTGACATTCCCCAATCAGCGGACTTTTGATTTCTTCTTGATGAGGAATACACAATCTTTGTTCAGTTTGGTCTAACAAAACAAACAAACCATTGGTCACTCTGTAGTTGGGAAGTAGAGATGAATCTTTTGCACGGACATCCATATTAGGCTTCCAAATAGGATCAGTAATATATCCTTGACGAATTTTATCTTTCATACCACTCCCAATATTCAGGTAAGAGACAATAGTACCAAAGAAATCGCAATGTCTGGACAATGCATCTGCAACCAGGTAAGACTTACCTTTTATAGTCTTTCATTCAAAATCAAAAGTATCAATGAATGCAGACCATCATACTAACTTATCAGAGAGTCTAGGCTGTGTCTTTTTCCACTTTAGAGTAGAGTGGTCTGAATACACAGTGAAGTGCCTCCCTAACAAGTAGTGCTTCCATGTGTCTAGCGCACAGACTAAAGCATATAGTTCCCTTTCATAGGTGGAGTTGGCGACCTTGTCTAATGGTAGACGTGTAGACATAAACTCAATAGGTCTATAACCATTACCATCGTTTTGTTGAAGGATTGCGCCAATCCCATATTGACTTGCATCAGTAGGAACGATGGAGGGAAGAGACGGATCAACAATTTTCAAAACAGGGTAGTGAGTCAACGCATACTTTACCTTCTTGAAGGAGGACTCACAGTCCTTGTCCCACAACCAGATAGTTCCTTTTTTCAATAATCTTCTCATTGGTGCGGCAATCTGTGAGAAGTTTCTTACAAACTTCCTACAGTAGCTTGCCAAACCAAGAAAAGATCGTAACTCAGTTACAGACTTAGGTCTTGGCCAATCTCTAATTGCTGATTTTTTTTTTTCTTCGGGCCTTAGGCCCTCCTCGTTCACTACATGTCCAAGGTATAAGACTTCAGACTTAGCGAACTCAGACTTCTTTGGGTTTAGCTTGAAGTTGCCCTCTCGCAACTTTCCTAATACGAGACGTAAGTGTTTTTCGTGATCTTTTAGTGTCTTATTGTACATTAGAATGTCGTCGAGATAGGCAATGACGAACTGATCCAACCATTGACGAAATAGTCCATTCATGGATCTCTGGAAGGTCGCTGGGGCGTTTGTCAGTCCGAAAGGCATAACCACGAACTCGTAGTGACCATACCTGATTTGGAACGCAGTCTTGTGTTGATCCACGGGATCCACCTCGATCTAGTGCACAAATGGTTAAGAGGTACCCTCAGTTTTCACCCCTAGGGTAACCTTTACCACCCTGAAAAGTGTAGTGGGGATCATGTTTTTTTGGTTTTTCTTTTTTGGTCTGTTTTTTTTTTGGTCAAGGTCTGTATGAGTCAAGTTCAGTGTTTGTTGGGTTCCTGGAGATGGTTGTTTTGGATAGTGGTGAAAATTGTGAAAATCGACAAATTGAAATGTTGGTAAAATTTCATGAAAGTGCACTTTTGGCTTGCTGTTTTATATGTTCTTTATTTATTTTTTTCGTTTTTATTTTTTACAATATGTTAGTAAGAAGTGCATTCTACAGATTGTTGTGAAGTATGGTTAAAATGACCCTTTGTTTTTTTTATAAATGAGGGTGAAAATTGGGGGGTCGGTTAACCTTCTCTCATCCAGTGGTATCCAGACTTTAGATCAATCTTATTGAATACTTGCAGCCCTGCAACTGGTCCAACAAGTCGTCAATGCGTGGAAGTGGTTCGGCGTTCTCAATAGTGACGACATTCAACCTTCTGTAGTCAATACAAAGACGCAACTCACCTTCCTTTTTGGGCACAAATAGAACAGGGGCACCATAAGGAGAGGAGTTAGGCGAATCCATCCTTTTTCTATTAGTTCCTCAAGTTCCCTAGGAGACATTCGATAGATAGGGCCCTTGGGAATCTTACTACCAGGAATAATTTCTATTATGTGCTTGAAAGCACGTTCAATTATTCCTGTTGGTTCAGTTTGCAGATCTTTATACTCCTCTTGAGTCCTCCAGGAGTTTTTCAATCGTAGGATGATAGGAAGTAGAACATTCACCTGCCTTGTTTACTAAGACCATCATTACTTCCTTTCCCAATCTCTTCTTTGAAACCATTGATCGAAATGCTGGGTAACTCGTACAACAAAAAGACAAACTAGAGTTATAGTCAAACTTATAATGCAGTTTGATTGGTTTCAACTCGGAATGTGCATCCTTTAGTTGCACTATTTTATCTTTGAGCTTGATTTCTGGGTTGGCTTCCTCATGCCAGTCCATACCCAAAATTAAATCAAAGGGTAAGTTCTTTTCCACAAGGAAGGATACTTCGTGTAGAATCTTTTTACCTTCCTTGGTTTGGAAACGACACGTAACACGATCGACACACTGCGCGATAGTGATCGTGCTTCTGTCTGCCAAAATAGACGTGATAGGTCGAGACAGATCTTTCACTTTCATTCCGAGATGCAACTTGCGGATTGCTTTCTCGAATATGTAGGGTCTCATCAATCCCGAGTCCAATAGTGCACCTACGCGTGTATGTGCAATCTCTAAATCCGCGATTAATAGGTCACCCTTCGACGTAGATTTCTTAGCCCACGAGCTCTGTAGTGCCAACAACTCCTTACCGAGCTCATCAAGAGAGTCGTCCAGAGAGAGTGCATAAGGGTGGTCTAGACGATGGGCCGAGGAAGAACCATCCTTTGCCATGCGACTCAAAGGGTTGAAAGGGTTAGTAGGCGCCTTACCTTTATCTACATCCAAACCCTTAGACTCAGTAGGAGCAGATGTTACTCTTATTGGTTGCTTGCTTTTGGGTTTCGGATTAACGGGCACCAAACAATTACATGCCCTGCAGTGCCACACTTCAGGCACTATGGGTTGTCCATCCGCTCCTGCCACGTTTCTCTTGACAAGCCCATCTTTTCCCATGACCTCCCTGCCGCAATTTTGGGATGTTATGGGAATGAGCGTGGTCTCTTCTTTTTTACTGGCAGTCGTGGTCCTCCCTTGTTGACCACAACAACAGTGACTTCCCCCTTCCCCGACTCACTGCTGCTCACCACACCCTTGGCCTCCAATGGCCACTTCTCCACAGTATTGTCATCAAAGACGACGAGGGTGTGGTCATGGCGCTTTTGGCGCCAAAGTATCCACTTGCCTGATCCTGCACCACCACCAAACTTCACAACAGATGCATACGAATTCTTTACTTGAGAAGTCATTTGCTCCCTCTGAAGAGCAGGATCGCGAAACTGTCTGTAGTTATACTTACTGGATTTTGATGCTGCCACGAGTTGTCCTCGAATGGGCTTGGGCAGAGCGCGGGAATAGATATATAAGACTTGGTTGTCCTGCAGGTTCATTCCGGGAACCTGCAACAGTCGATCAACTTTTCGAGACAAGGCTTCTACCGAGGTCCAATGTTTTTGACCAATGGTAGTGAGCTGGTCAAAGGCCTTGTCGGCCGCCGTCTTGTCCAAGGAACTACTTCAGGTTCAAGTTTGCAGCCCACTCCCGAATATCATCAAACCCCGCTGCGTTGGCTTCGGCCAAAACCCATTCCTTTGCTTCCCCCCTAAGACAAGAAGTAGAGAAAGCAACTTGGGACTCGGGTTCAACAGGGGCCGTACTACAATATGTTTGTATCTCGACAATCCACAACAGGAAATTTTCACCCTTGCTATTGCTGAATGTAAAAGGCAATTTCATCTTGACTTCTTTCTTTTAAGCTTTCTCAGGCTGTGCAGTGGTGTACTTCTTTTCTTCTGGAGACTTCGGCAGACTCGAAGGCTCCCCTTTCTTTTCTTCCGGTTTATAGGTCTCTTCATTAAGAGACTTCATGGCATCTCCCATTAATTTCTTTGGTTTTTCTTATGTTTTTGTTTTGACTTCCTCAACCACCTGGTGCTTTCCTTTGACCAGTTTTGTGATTGTCCGTAGTCCCGCGGCCACATCATCAATATGTGCCTGCATCTGTTCACCGTATTGATCAATTTTCACCTTAAGGTGAGCTAAGTAGGTCACAAGTTGAGCCAAAGACATTTCCTGATCTTCTCCTTCGGTCTTGATAACAGTTTGTCTGATTTCTTGGATTTCTGCTCTTGCTGTTCACTCTTTTCCTTTCTCAATTCTACTTTCCGTTTCTTCTCCTTCTCAAGTGCTTCCTCTAGTTGTCTGATATTTTCATCCGCAGTTTCTTCAGACACAATTATTTCTCTCGACTCTTTTCGGTCAACAATCCTTCCAAGATGCTCAATGATATACTTATCAATTGCCTGACGACACTTGATTAGTACATACTGAACCCGTATGACGTCGGTGCCTGTTTTGGCTTGTTCGATAGCAGTTCGTACTGCCTTCAAGTCGAACTTGTCTCGCACGTATACTCGGCTTCGGCACCTGCACCACGAAGGTCAGAAATCAGTTGGTCCAAGCGGGCATTCAAACCCTTCTTCCGCTCGTCCACTTGATGCCTGGTTTGGGGATTAGGGGTCTCCTCATCAATGCTGAAGATGAGTGGGACTGGATAGAAGAGAAAGGGAATAAATCGAGTAAGCACCGATAATTTCAAACAATTCCAGAAGAGAGACATCGTGAGGTGCGTCTGCCGCACAGTAAATAATCAAATAACAATAACAAATCCCACGGCCGCACTATTCTACAACAGCAAGAATTTCAAACAACCGAAGAAGAAAATAAATACAATTATTTCTAATTCTAGCAAGTGTTGTTCTTTGTCTGTCTGTGTGATGACGTTCTAATTAAGAGTGTATAGGTACCACCTCAGGCCCGTGTGATCAGATACAACACACAAGTACGCACAACACCACAACACAGCAAACGACAGGTAAGTATGCCAACATCAATCAACAAACAATTTGTCAGCAATCTTCTTCTTCTTTTCTCTGCGTCGTTCTTAGTCGTTCTTAGTGCCAATGCAATACCACACCCCTCTTGACAGCTGGCACTACAGCTGTCCAGTCAGCCGTTCAATCAGCAGTACCACATTCATCTTCAAGGTGCAACTCTTACTTGGCAGCCACCTGCCTACCTCGTGTCATCCCTGGCGTGCCAACATAGCAGATCTGCCACGTCAGCACATCAGTGTGTAATCAATCAATGGTGGGATGCCACGTCAGCAAATGTGTGCTCTGGTCCTTCCCACTTGCCACTTCCTAGCGTCTTGGTGTGATACTGTCGATGTTCCAGCCAATCAAGTCAATGCCACGTCAGCCAATGGAGCCAATGCCATGTCAACAGCCACGCCACATCAGAAGACAATCGTGTACGACACCTGCCTGCCACATCAGCAATTAGCCTTGATGTCCAAAGGCCACGTCAGCATAATCAGATTTGGTTGCGCCTCAGCTGCTAATGCAGCATGAGAATGCCACGTCAGCAATCTCCAGCAACCAAGTCTCTAGACGTGGCACATGATATGCCACGTCAGCGTGGAATCGCAATGCCGCCTCACTATCGCAATCCTGGCTGGTTTGCGGTCAATCTTGATTGCGATCCCGATTGCCACGTCAGCAATCACGTTGTAATCTGGTCTTCTCGCCAGCGAAGTCCGTGCCACGTCAGCAACATCGGCCTTCTTCGTCGTTGTCCACGTCAGATCTTGTTGTCATCACATCGGTCGTCGTCGTCAGGAGTATGCTCCGATACCAAATTACAATGAACCCAGATCGTGAAGACACTTGTCAACAATGCAAGCCCAGATGAATATAAACCTGCTGATGATTATCAATAATCATAATCGTGTCCAGATAGAATGAGATGGGAGAATCATACACAGACGAAAAGAGAGAGGAGGGAGAATAGACTTAGAGAGTGGAGAGGCAATGCCCACTTCTGCCTCGGGCTTCCTCCTCGATCACCACCTCAAATAATCAATAGTCTGAACGTACATCTGAAGTTCTACTACAATGTGCCACGTGGCACGTCAACCAGTCCTCATCAGTGCACTGGAGCAATGTCGACCTGAAGATGACCAGGTACGTGTCCACGATTACCCCGTAGTCATGATCTCCTCCTGAGTGACGATAAATCAGAACAGCAGTGCCAGTCACGTAGCCCAGCCATGTCAGCATAGTACACATGGCGGCGGCCACATCGGCAGCGACGCGTGGCAGCTGCCACATCAGCATGCCCTGAAGACAATAGTCAGCCAGCCACCATGCCGAGATAGCAGCGCATCGCCGTAGTCACCCAAATGCCAGCGCAAAGCCAGCGTATGCCAGCGCAAAGCCAGCGTCCAGCCAGCGTATGCCAGCGCAAAGCCAGCGTCCAGCCAGCATCGCAGCGTCCAGCCAGTGTCGTCGTCAACACGTGAAGTCAGCATTGACGCAAGACTGCATGAATGTCAAAGTCAGGAAGTCAGCGCTTAGTAGCGTTGACGCGGGGTCTGGACCCGGATGCTGCATCCCTCAGCTGTCAAGATCTTAGTGCAAATGACGGCCCAGATTGGCCTGAAACTGAATTCCCTCTGGCCTTGATACTGTCTGGGTGCCTGCGCACAACAAGTGAGTGTATCTGACCAAGGGCCTGGGCGCGGTACCTTTGACCTGACAGTTGAGTTAGACTTTTGACTTTCCTAGGGCAGTGCGTGGTCACACTGCCTGGTGCAGGCCGAGTTTGGCCTGCATCGTCTGGGCTCCGTTTCGAGGGCCCAGACTGCTGCAGAACACAGGTTACTGCAGTATGGAGGTGGGAGAGAACGAATTTATGAGGGTGGACACACCTATTTGGAAATAGCAACCAAGTTGCCCTTATGAAGACATTTTCTGTTGCATTTGATAATAAAATTGTTGGGCTTTGCAGGCGACTGCAAGTAGCAACCACATTGCACTCACTAAGATTTTCAATGGTTGTATTTGATAGTAAAATTTGTTGGGCTTTAAAAAACAAATAAGGCACCCATGATCCCAGGAACAGACCCAGACATCAGAAATCTCAGCAAAATCTCAGAACAGCTGCAAAACTCAGAAGGATACAGAAATCTCAGTCTTCATTTTTTCTGTTTATTACAATAGCAAAGCTTTTGTAATGCAGATTGCCACCCTTGTATTTCAAATTTTTCCCATCTCCCTTCACTTTGTGTTTCTATTGGGTAAGTATATGACCAGCAAAGTTGAGCAAACACAGGAAATCTTTTTCATTTCTTTCCCCTCTATTGTTTTGCACTCAACCTGCCAACCGGTCATCCTAGCAGTTATGTTCGGAACTGTTTTGTTCGGTTATCTCTGGGATGGCCACTATTGTATTTGAAACTTTTATCAGTGTGTCCGAAACCGGCCATATGATTCCCAACTATTGTGTTCCGATGCGTCGGATAACACCCCGCATCTTTGGAGGCCTGGCCTACCAAATGGAAAAGGCTGGCTGATCCAGGCAAAAGGAAGTGAATTTTCGTCGCCCCAGTCACACAAAAACTTTGGTGTCGCAGAAATTGGTATATGAGAAAGGTCGCGGACGTATTGATTGTTCAAGTATCACATGACCAGCACAACCTTTCTTTTCTATCTACCCTCCTGCTTTGCAAGTAACCGGACATTGGTTCAACTTAATAATTTGACTTCTTATTTCATTAAAAGGGCCTTTACCCGCTCAGACCCTGAATAACGAACGCAGCATAATGGGCCCCACTTGGCCAGAACTCAATTCGTGAAAAGCCGGTCAAAAGACATGTTCTCTGGGTCAAAAGTCACATCCTAACTGAAGTGAGGAGTTGCGTCAAAGGTCACAGTCGTGCCCCAGGACAAACAGTTGTAGCATTCAATTGTGAGAGTCACGTCTGTTCGTCCAGGGGACTGTGCAAGTCATGTCTGTTTGTGCAGTAAATGTGTCTGTTCGTGCAGAAGTTGTGTCTGTTCGAAAGGAAGTCGATGGGGTAGAGTCCCAGTCCAAGTCAAAGTCCAATAGGCAGTCCAGATTCAGACCCAAAGTCCAAAATTCAGGCCTAAAGGCCGCAGCAGCAGCAGATCCTGAGGGAAAGGTACTGGGACACATTCTGCAGTGGTCTGGAACTAGGGAAAGACCCAAGGAAGACTGATTCAGACCTCGCGAAGGGAGGCCAGCACTATAAGAGACCAGGCCAGCCTCCCCGCACGACAGATCTCCACTGGCATTGATGCGTGGAAGTGCTGAAGCACTTGTGCACTGGCATGCAGGGGGAATGCGCTGGTTGGAAGCTGCGCAAGCAAAGGAAGAAGAGGCTGGGTGCTGACTGGCAGAAGCAGCCATAGTTGTGCCAGCATTATTAGTAGAAGCAGAGGGGTTAGTAGTAGATATCAGTGAGTAGCATTCAGAGTATATCCTCATAAGTAGGGAGTGAGCATGCAGAGTGAGACGAGGGAACCAGGACAGAGATCTTGAGAGAAAAGAGAGAAAGAGAAGACAGGTTGTGAAGTTGGATATGGTGGATACTTACCAGTTGGCGCCATGCTTGTGATCTGAGGGTAGATGCTGGCTGAGCCAGGCCCTATATTGGTGATTGAACGAGGGAGACTTGTAATCTGTTGGCGTTGAACTCTTGAACTCGAGATACTGTTTGTATAATGTGATGTTGATAATATGAGCTGCGCTATCTGGTTCTCATCTAATCTCGACTTGGCCTTGTGTGAAGTTTTTTCTATCTGTGTGTTGACATCTATGCATGCGAAGTGATACACTCCAGCAAGCTGTGAACAGTCAGGTTCCTTGCATCATCCAACAAGAAGTAAACCCCTGCCGTAATCCAATGGAATGTGAGTCTCATGCACAGTTTTTTCATGTTTATGTGATGTGCAGACAATTGATGCCCGATGCAAACTCGCACATGCGCTGTCACAGCAGTGGTTTGGTCAATTTATTGCACCTGAAAGTGGATCTGATGGTGAGTTTTTCAGGAAATTGGAACCCAGTGGTAGTCGGCCTTGATTTGCATGTGTCTTATGACTCTTATCCAAAGGGAAATATTTGTGAGTAGCAAGAAACAGAAGAATGATGATTGTAACAGCCGGGAGTGGCTTAGTGGCGTATGGTCCTTTAGAAGCAGTGTACTGGGATGAGACTTTGAGGCTTGCCGAAGTGTTCGGAAACATACAGTTCCACACTCCTTTGTCCTTCGTTTCAACGAAGGAACAGCGCCCTGAAGAATTCAGCTGAACAATGTGCACATAAATTGGGTACCTCCAAGAATGGCACCATTTTGTGGTTTCCTACAGGGATTTTCCATGAAATATATCTCTAACCCCTGAGTTGACATCCCAGTTGACAGGGTCCCCAACTCCCACCAGGGTTGGTGTCCAGACCCCCGGACGGGCGTTTGGCCCAGTCGAGGTCCCAGGCGCACATAGCCCCTCCCCAAAAAATTGAAAACGGTGCGATTTTGGGCATGGGGGCCACCCCCTGGCCCCGCGGACCCCCTAGCCTCTTAAAAAATAAAATCTAGCAGGGTTCCTACAGGCCGCAAGAATGAAAAAGGAAAAAATGCGATCTGGCCGTTGAGCTTATAGATCAACGGCCAGAAATCATGCACATCACCACTGCGAATCTGCCCGATTTTGCGTGGGCAATGGGCATTTGATTTCGACCACCCACAAGAAATCGCGCAGGTTCACTGCGGTGTCAAAACACCCGTTACCCCGCTCATGCCTGCGCCGCCCGCGATCAACTAAAGTAAGTGGGCATCCTCTTCTTCGTCGTTGTTGTCATTGTCATGTGTGTGTGTGGGTGGGTGTAGGTGTGGGTGTGCGTGCGTGTGTGCTCGTGTGTGTATGTGATGGAGAGAGAGAGAGAGAGAGAGAGGCCATCGTCCGACCTTGGCACCCGTTCAAGCGACATTCGGGCGGCATCCGCCACCCCCACTTCCTCCTCGTCTTCTTTCTCTTCTTCTTTTTCTTCCTCTTCTTCTTCTTATCTCATTCTTCTTTCTTGTGTTTCTTTTTCTTCTTCTTAATGTCTTCGTCTTTTTCGTGTTCCTCGCCGGCATCCAAGTGAGTGAGACACTCGACAATCCACCATATCCGCGTATGGCGCGAAGGGATCAGGGACCAAAAAAAGGAAAAATAGAAAAGGAAGCCTCGAAGTCGCGTCCCTCCCTCCCTCGTCCAACAGACTTTGCACATTGGGTGGTATGGGTACCTCCTCCTTTTTTCCCTCACTGGTCGATCTCACATAGGCTACAAATACTTGATCAGCAAGGTCATTCTTGACCACGTGCCTGGCGAACGCCTGTGTATCTTTTTAACGGAGAATGGGGGAATTAAACTCCCGTTGAATCCCGTTAAATTCAAAAAAAATCCCGTTGAATTCGCGTTAAACGCGAAAATGGGCCGCTTCCGCACTTTTTGGAAAACCGGAATTGATGCGCGGGGTCCGGAACACGTGGCCCTACGCAAAACTAAAAAAAAAGAGTCGGTGAAACTCCGATGAAACAGTTTGTCACAGCCCCTCGTTTGTTGTCCTTTTCTCTCTCTCTTCCTACGGTTTACTGGGCAGTTCTGTTTGTGACGATATATATAGGATATGATGAGTCGGTGAAACTCCGACGAAACAGTTTGTCACAGCCCCTCGTTTGTTGTCCTCTTCTCTCTTTCTGCCTACGGTTTACCGGGCAGTTCTGTTTGTGACGATATATATATGTAATATTATATATATTTTTAAATAAATAATAATAATAAAAAAACAACCCCTGAAGCATCTCCCATCCCCCTCCACATCCACCAACCCCCAACGCCCCAGTTATGTGTGTGTAGGTGTGCTGTGTGTGCGCGTATGTGTGTATGTGTGTGCCTGCGCGTGAGAGTGTGTCTGTGCATGAATATGAATGTATGCGCGTGTGTTTGTGTGTGTGTGTGTGTGTGTGTGTGCATGATTGTTGGCGTGAGCGCCAGCGAGCTACAGCTTAGCTCGGCTATGGCTGCCTGCTCCTTCCTGCTCGCCCGTGAGCACGTGAGTGCCAGCGAGCTACAGCGCGGCAGCGCTTACGCAGCATGCAGCCAGCACCCGAATGCCCAATGTGGAGGCAGGCCCTTTGCTATATCGAAGTGGCCTGCCTGTGTTCAGCCCCAGGAAGCTTCCAGTAGGGCCCGGTAGCCTGAGGCCCAGCACGAACGCGAACAGGCCGTGGGCCTGAGGTGGTTGCATGCCCCCAACTGCCTTTGGCCTGTGTTTGGCCCAGTACCCGTATCCAGCCCAGGGCCTGCTTTCCATACATTCACACAGGCGGCCCAGGGCCTGGGTTTCCTCAACCAACTGACGCCAGACTCATGCAACCTGCTACTGGCCCAATTTTGTGTGTGTGTGTGTCTCTTTTTTTCCTTTTTTTTATTTGCTTTTTATGGTTTTGATTTTTTTAAGAATACACGAAGTTCCAAAAAAATAAAAAATAAAAAAAATTGTTGTACATCTTTGAAAGATCTACAACCCTATATTTTTTATTCGTTCTTTTTGTTTTTGTTTTAGCCCTTAAAAAATCTGTGTGAAACCCAAAACAAAAACACTCATTTCATTTTAGTTTTTATTTTTTCATTGTGTGTTTATGTTTTTGATTTTTTAAAAATATGTTTAAGCATCAAAAAATAAAAATAAAAATACAGGGTTGTAGTCCTCAAAAAAAACCTACAACCCCATTAAAAAAAAAAAAATTTGGACAATTTTTAGCCCTTGAAAAAAATCATCCCGTACCCCGTTAATTCGCGTCCAACTCGCGTTTGAACGGGAGTTTAACGGGAATTCAACGCGCGTTGAATTTTTCAACGCGGAACCCGCGTTGAATTTAAAATCGAACACACAAGCGAACGCAGGGGCACTCATGCAACAAAGGGACAAGCTACTATCTGAGCCGGACGCATGATACAAATGCTACTTCTTCTTCCCCCCTGTCGGACTGGGCAGCAAACACTCATGCTCGCCCATTTTAATATCAGCATGCGCGGCGTTGCCGCAATCAGTTCCTAGAATCATGTCAAAAGGAAGCCTATCAGTGTCACGGAGCGCAAAACTTTTTCCACCTTACCCCCTGCCTCCAACTGGAAGTATGCCTTGATCCCTTCAACATACTCGTATACTATCATTTCTCTATTGTCGGCCAAGTCACTACCGACCTGCTCATCGAGCTTCTTCACCTTCATTCCCAGGTGCATCTTCTGCAACCCTCTTCGACTAATATAACTGCACTTTGACCCACTATGTACTAACATGCCTATCGTTCTTGTGCACACTTCTACATCTGCTATTATTAGCTGCCCCTTTGACTTTTCTTCGTTTCGGCCCAAGTGCGGCGATGAGTGATCAGCTCATCACCAATGCTTGCAAAAGAGCCACCTAGAGAGGTCCTAACACGAGCAACCTCTAGACAACTAGCTAGGTGGGGGCCTACAATAGTCTTTGCCATTGGTGCCTTTTCAGCGCACGCTTCTATCTTCTTGTCTGAGTCAGAAGTCTCCGCAGAGGCAACTGCACCCTTCATTGTCTGTTCCATTTTGGGTATCTTTACTTTGGACAGAAGGGAACTACGTGGTCGGGCTCACCACATTTAAAACATTGGCTGGCCTTGCGATGGTCTTCCCAGACCTTCTCGTTTATACCCATTTCTTACCAAGGTTTGCCCTCAGCCATCCCTGGGTGTGCTGGGTATGGCCGCCAATTTCTACCTCTACCTCCACCTCTACCTCTATGAAGGGAGAACCTCTAACACCTTGTGAGGGACCATAAACCCTACCTCCCACGTAGTAGCTACCTTCGCCACTACCCCTCTGGGCAGTGGGTCCTCGAGCTATACCTCGTCCTCGGTTACCTCTACTTTGTCGACCTCCCCCATGGGCTGCAATTGCCGCATAGTCCCCTCCCCGGGCTACTTGGCCGTTGTAATCCTCGTCCAAACCATAGTCTATCTGGTCATAGGACAGGGACTCTACACCCCTTTCCTGGAAGGCGACTAAGAGATTGTCCTTTCCCTTTATTCTACCAGATATGGTTCTATTCTTCCATTTTTTACCGACATGCAAATCCTTCCAATAGTGGCAATAGTTTGCCTCTTGCAGGAACCCGGCATGGTCTACAACTATCTTGCTGAACTTCTCATAGGCCATCCCCTCTTCTTTAGTTCGGGGATATAACTGGGTCTTAAGGGGCTCTAGCAATGCTCTAGCAAAGTTATTCAAAATTTGAGCGGGGGTCGGTCCATGATCGGGACGTTGCAGTAGTTCGTCCATGGTGGCCTTGAGT
Organism: Chara braunii; assembly: GCA_003427395.1. Lineage (NCBI taxonomy): Eukaryota > Viridiplantae > Streptophyta > Charophyceae > Charales > Characeae > Chara > Chara braunii. The sequence goes on from BFEA01000013.1 coordinate 5,486,943, forward strand.
GCCGACGCACTCTTCCACTTACGGTCACTAATGTTAAGGATGAGGGACTCTGTGTGACGAGCTAAGTTCTTGTCCTGGAAGCAGTCCTTCAGAGCCTTGAAGGAATCCTCAATCCTAAAACGTTGTGACTATTCTCGCCCCTCATACTGATCTTATCCACCTTTTTTTTCTCCATTCTTCATGGGATGTTTCCCTTTGTTGTCATGATCTCCATCATCGCCACTGTCTCCAACCCCACTGTCGCCAGCTACCTTGACTACAACGATCATATTTGCCATTTGATGGGTGAAGATATCATCTAATTGGTGGGCATAATCCAATATTCTCTCATCTATCCGATGGGACGAAGCACTAAGGAAGTTGTTCCAGGTGCTCTGGAACTCTTCTTGATGCCGCTCAACTTTACCTACGACTCTTTGTAGTGCATTGAGCTCAAGGGTGGTGTGCAGTCTAGTATCTGTTAGGAGAGTAAGGGAATCCTTCACTTCCACTTTTTGGCCCTCATGTTTCCTTAATGTCTTTTGAAGCCTCTCTCCTTTTTCCTTCAACCATTTCTTTTCTTCATATTCTTTCCTCTTTTGAACAAACAAACGATTGTGGAGTTTGCTCCGCTTCACCTCCAACATAAAATTTTTCCCCTCCTGATCTGCAGATGCTGCCAGCCTACCTATGAAAGCTTGTCTTTCAGCATCTGTCTCTGCAGGCAGTTCGGTATGAAACCTGAATTTTCACTCCCAATACCTCAGTTCACCAGCTCGGCTAGTTTCTGCGACTTCCGGCCGTGGAGTCTGACTTTCTTTCTTAGGTCTACTTTTCCTTCTCTCCAAACCTTCTCCCTCTTCTTCCTCTTCTTTGTCTTCTAACTCCAACTCTTCGTCTTTCTTCTTCATCTCTTTACCCATCTTTTCTTTCTCCTCCTCCATCTTCTTCTTTTCCTGCTCCAGTTCGTCTTTGATATCTTCCTGTTTCATTCTCTTTTTCTCCTCCGTCTCTTTCTTCTTTTCAGCCAACTTTCTATCAATTTCAGCCTGGTGTTCTACTGTGTATGGCTGCGTGGACCCACCAGACGGCATGGTAACATTTTTGCCGCAAGTCCGGGGGAACCTCAAGTAGACTCCACCTCCTCACCACGTAAACCTCACCCTCAACACTTAATCTATCTGAGTGCTTCCCTCCCCACAGTGTCACTATAGCTACCCTGTCAGGCTGGTGGGCAACCAGCAGCTTAAGTTCGGCCAGTAAGGACCTCAGGAATTCTTTAACGACGCAGACAGGACGTCGTGCCTACTAAGATCTGAAGGTTCGCTCTCAAGACGTACAACTTCCCACTGCTTCAGCAGTGGTTCGATTGTACCAGCCTTAGGGCTAGACCAGTTGTTTTATGAGTGCTCGCCTCTCATGCCCATGCTTCATACTTTACGGGTGATACATCCAGCTGTCGAGTGTCTAGCCTAGACATGACCTGCTTCATGCACATGTGTCTGACCAGATGCTGACTGAAGACAAAATTAGATTGTCACCAAGGGTTCTATTGATACTTGCAACCGCACGAGCCGCACCCGCACAGATCGGATCCGTGCGGAGATCGGTACGGGGGGTGCTCGATCTCCGCACGAGCCACACCCGCACAGACCGGATCCGTGCAGAGATCCGTACGGGGGGTGGCCGTGCGGAATTTTTTTTTTTTATTATTGTTTTTATTTTTTTTTAGAGGGGTCCGAGAGGTGTTACCTGGAGGGGTTATAGTACGACCTGGAGGACGACTAAGGAGAGTGGAGATGGAGGAGGAGAAGAGGTGGAGGGAGGAAAAGACCGTACATGAAACCCTAAAGTGCTCTGTACATCAAGCCCTAACGGCCCCTGCGCATCAAACCCTAAAGGACCGTCTAGATCAGCGTGACCCCTGCGCAAGGATGACAAATACAAATCGAGAAAAGGTCGAACAACAAAACCAGGGTCCTTCGGGACATCCGACGCAATGGGAACTACACAGAGATGATTAGCATGACCCTGACGCAAGGATGACACACGATTCGAGAAAAGGTCCAAAAAAAAAAAAAAAAACCTCGATAGATTGGATTATTTTCGAAATTTTGATACCTAGGTGGGAGAGGAGGAGGAGGAGGTGGACGGCGAGGAAGGGGAGGAGGAGGACGAGTGGAAGGAGGAGGGGAAGCATGCAGATGAAGGGGAGGTGGAGCAGAGGTCGTGCTAATCTTCTCTGTGTCGTTCTCAATCTTTGGGAACGATACAGAGAAGATTAGCACGAACTCTGCGCAAGGATGACACGCACAAATGGAGAAGAGGTTGAAAAAAAAAAAAAAAAACTCGACAGATTCGACACCTGTGGGAGAGGAGGAGGAGGAGGAGAAGGAGGAGGAGGAGGAGGACGACGAGAATGGAGGACGAGGACGAGAGATGGAGGACGATACAAAGAAGATTAGCACGACCTCTGCGCAAGGATGATACGCACAGATGGAGAAAAGGTTGGAAAAAAAAAATCTCTCTCTCTCTCTCTCTCTCTCTCTCTCTCTCTCTCTAACACACACACACACACACACACACACATAGACACACCCCGGTGCGTAGTATGTTCGAGCGAAAGATTCTTTCGATTTTGCTCATCCTATCAATCGAAGTATCGTGAAGCTAGCTGCGAGGTGCGTAGTATGTTCGAGTGAAAGATTCATTCGATTTTGCTCATCCTGTCAATCGAAGTATCGTGAAGCCAGCTGCGATATTGGAGACTGATCTGTTCTCTCTCTACACACACACACACACACACACATAGACACACCCCAGTGCGTAGTATGTTCGAGCGAAAGATTCATTCGATTTTGCTCATCCTATCAATCGAAGTATCGTGAAGCCAGCTGCGAGGTGGGTAGTATGTTCGAGCGAAAGATTCATTCGATTTTGCTCATCCTATCAACCGAAGAATCGTGAAGCCAGCTGCGATATTGGAGACTTATCTGTTCTCCCTCTCTCTCTCTCTCTCTCTCTCTCTCTCTCTCTCTCTCTCTCTCTCTCTCTCTAACAAACACACACAAACACACACACACCTGGGCAAGGATGACACACACCTGCGACGAGGAGGAGAGATGGAGGACGATACAGAGAAGATTAGCACGACCTCTGCGCAAGGATGATACGCACAAATCGAGAAAAGGTAAAAAATAATAATAAAAATTGACAGATTCGACACCTGTGGGAGAGGAGGAGGAGGAGGACGACGACGAGAACGGAGGACGAGGAGGAGAGATGGAGGACGAGGAAGGGGAGGAGGAGTAGGACGAGCTGGAGGAGAGGAGGAGGAGGAGGAGGAGGCAGGGATAATGCCTGTCTCTTATACACATCTAGATGTGTATAAGAGACAGGAGTACAACTGGAAACAGGTTTCGAAAATTCGAAACCTCGCGCTCCGGCCTCGAGCGCGGCCCCAAAATTTTTTTTTTTGGCCTTGGCAACAATTTTGGCGGGGGGCCTCCGATGTGTCGTTTCGACCCCTGCCATTTTTTTTTTTCGGGGGGGGGGGGGGGGGGGGGGGCGCGCGGTGGGGTGGGTGTTTCTCTTTTTTTTTTTTGGGGGGGGGGGGGGGGGGGGGGGGGGTCGGGCCATTCCCCGCACACCTCGTGCGCCGCGCGGGAACGGTCGGGCCCGTGCGCCGGACGTAGGGAAACTCGCGCACGAGGTGCGCTTGCAAGTATGGTTCTATCCAGCAACAGCGAGACCAAGGTGTGGGAACATACCATGACACAGGGCTTAGGGGGGCAATGCACTTCACTTGTGAACGTTCCTTTGATGAAGCTCTGCGTTCCTCGCATGCAGGTACTCATCATCCCCCAACCTGTCCGCTTCGTCTTCGGCCTCCAGCCCCAACTCCAAATCTCCTTTCGCCCACCTTAATCTTGCCAGCGTTCATCATCAGCAGATGCAGCGAGTACCAGCTCTGATTTCCAATTGCATTGAGCCTCACTGCTCGTCACCTTGTGCATATACATTGAGAGATCACACGAAACCCACACTGATGCAAAGCCCAGAAAAGCGCAGCTTAGGAATTCCAGCAAATTATCATATTAGACAGTTTTTTCCAGTCACCAAGCGCTCATCAGCGCAGAGTTCAACAACCCAATTCGAACATCCTCATCTAAGGTAGGTGACTCTACTCTCTCTCATACTCTGCCTCACTCTCTCTCCCTGTCTCTTACTTGTTCATGCTCTCTCTCTCTCTCTCTCTCTCTCTCTCTCTCTCTCTCTCTCTCTCTCTCTCTCTCTCCCCTCAAAGGTCTTGACTCTGAATACATCTGCTGCTACTCAGCCCTATCTCCTACTACTAGCTGTGCGGCTATGGCCCGCCTTCCCTCTCAGCACAGCGCTGCCCAGCAGGGCTCTCTCGCATGCCACTCACAGATAGTGCACAGGCGCTTCAGCAGCACTTCCACACTTCTCACGAACTAGCAATCTGTCCGAAATGTGGCTGGCCAGTCCTTATATTGACTTGGACTGGGTCTGGACTCGTCCCAGCCTCTGGTTCCTTTGGCTCGACTTGGATCTGGTACCACATGCCCACAGCCTGTTTGCCTCAGAATGTCGAGGCCTGGTACCCTTACAACTTTCTCTTGGTGTGCTGCTGCTTAGGACTGTAAGTCACAACTTTCCATCTGTGGGATGTGCCCCTTTGTCTATGGGACATGACCTTTGCCTGTAGAACATGCCCTTTGACTTCGAGACATGACTTTTGCCTGTTGGTCGTGACCCTTGCCTGTGGACTATGACTTTTTCCCTTGGGATGTGACTGTTGACCGGGTACATGTTGGACTTTTGATCGGGTACATGTTCTGAAACTGGCCGACGCGGCCTCCTTTAGCCTAAGGACTTGACCCTGAGATTCAAATTTGGCGTGTGCATCGTGGAATGCCTTTCGGAAACCGGGTCCAGCAACACTTCCGTCCATTATGGCCAAGGGACCCTGGGACAACGACAACCGCTGTTTCGTGGCTTCCAGGTCCTCCTAAAGCATTCCGATTCTCCAATTGCTTGCTTGCTTGTCTCAACCTTCGTGGATGCCTGGTGTCTTCCTGGACTTCTATTGCAGATCTGATCACACTGGAGATAGGCTGGAAGTCAGCATCCTCCTTTATGCCATCTGTTTCCCTCCTGCCTGTGTCCCTGCACCCTTCCATGCTCTGTTTACTTTTTTCCATCCACATAATCCCCTCATTCCTGTCATGTTCTGCCTGGTGTTGTCCCTCTTGATGCCAATTCTCATTTTTGAGACTCCTGCCCATGAATTGTGCTATATGCCCTTGCATCAGCCATTCCTTGTCGAGTGTTACCATATCCTCTAGATTTTGAGGGATGAATTCTTATGCCACATTTTTCCATTCTGACCTGATGCCTGCTTCCATTATTCGTTGTGCTTTGTCCCGTACTGCTTCCCAGTGAGCTCTCATTCATAGATTATAGATGATTTTATTACATTATTATCTAGGCTACCAGGCGGGCTGCCCGGGTCGCCCTGTTTTCTCGGGCGGCCCGACCGTGCAAGGACCAGGGAAGGTCCCAGCAGAGAAAAATAAAAATAAAAATAAATCCAAAAACAAACTATGTTATGCAGAAAACTAAACTTAAAAACTTTTTCCTCAGGGTCACATCCAAATTCTTTACCAAATTGTAAATAAAAAATAAAATTGAAAAATAACTCTTATCTTTTTGCTTTTTTATTTGTTTTTGGATTGTTTTGTGCGCGGAATGAGCCCTCACAGGACCTTTATCAGACATGCACATATTCTAGGCTGATGCCTTCAGCAAGCCCCATGGCCACAGTGGCCATTTGTAGTGACCACTGACTGTTGCTTCTTCATCTTCAAATCCAGCGGCTGGAGCTACACCACAACCGCCACCTGCCCCACCAGCGGGACAGCAACAGCCTTGGTACCCCAAGACCCCATTGAAACCCCTCTCAACCTTCTCATGGGATAAGAAGGATGATGCTCTCGACACTTGGTTGAGAACCGTGCCAATGTGGGTGAGGGCGAAGAGGACGTTGGTAGAGGAGGAAGTGATAATTGCCGCCTCCTATTTGGAGGGTTCGGCATCTCAATATATGCCTGATGTGGGTTGTGCCTCAAAGGGTTTCGTTCAGGGACATGGGTGATTGGGCTAAGACCCATACCCTAGAGAGCTATGCATTTGGTGGAAGCGCGATGGCACAACCCACATCAGGCTTAGATTGCCACTGATGGGTTGCCGAAACTTAATGCTAGAAAGTAAAGTACAAGTCTGTGCGCGAACTCACCACTGTTGTAGAACGTTTGATTGTCGTCCCCGGGTACGATATGATCCGCAGGTCTTGTTGACCATGTTCTTGTGGTGTCTTCCCACAGACATCAAGAATTTATTAGCCAGTGAGGCTGATTGGAGTATCACATCTTGAGACCTTTAGTAAGAAGGCTCTAGACTTGAAGGCCACACTAGGAGGTGCTTAACAACTCCTTACGGATGGAAGAAAGAAGAAGAGTCCACACGAGTGGAAGAAGAAGGGGAGTCGATTGATGATGGTTGAGGCCGATGGTACTCGGACCGAGATTGAGGACTTCTCAGGTCTTGTGGACGGTTCAAAGTTAGACAGTGAGGATAATGCTGAGGGTAGCAACCTCATTGCGTTGGTAAAAGCTAAGGCAGGTGTCCGCAGCAAGGGAGGTCAACAAAGGAGGGAGGGGCAAACCCCGAACCCAAACAAGATAGCGGTTTGGGTTAGAGCAGGTTTGGATCAAGATGTGTGGCGGTGTCGAGCGTATCGGCTCCCGCCTTTTTGCAAAGCGTGGGAGCCCTCCTGGCCATGTCACGCATGAGTAAACATAACATAACCAAGAGACAACTCTGGAATGACGCAAGATAACCTTGTGAACCGCCAAGGCGGACGTGGTCGCGTCGTCCCTTCGCCGCTCTAGCCGGGTGCGCCAGCTATACTTCCCGCAGTCCCCTACGATAGGATAGGTTCGCGAGGGGCACATCTTGCCTTCCCTAAGGGGTTGTCACCACCCTTAGGGGTGTATTTTTACCGAGCTAGTGACCCATATGCGAAAGTTTTTAGATGCAATCGCAGAGGTAGATCAACCGGGGGTGTTTGCTCGTTCGTTGTAGTATAGATACACTTGGTTAATGCCAAGCGGACCCGAGCGTCGTCCGTCCCTTAGGGCGCTGATCTCCTAAGTACGAAGCGGACGTCGGTCGACTAGGACGGTCTCAACCAAGCGTGAAACCCATACTATCCTAGTCCCTTTAGACACCAATCAAAAAAAAGTTATAACAACCATATATAATTACATCAATGGAGTCTACCATAGTTGACGAGAATATACCCAAATTGAAATGACAACTAAAAGAATTTGAAACATCATACGGTACATCCAATAACACAAGATCGAAATAAAATCCAACCTCCCCGAGTTGAACTCCACAAAAATCATACAGCCGCCAATGAGGAGTTGGCTTTGGACAATAACATAGATGCAGCCGACAAGGTAGTCATACTGCCCCTGTTTTGACTTGATGAGATGTGCTGCCAAAGGCATTCATTCCATCCTACCGCCGACCTAAGATTAGGCACGCATACAATCTTCTTCATACGTTCCTAATCTTTTTGGATGACAAGCTGCTTTGCGGATAATTCTTGATCAGGTGCATTGCTTGAACTATTGCATGCCTCTCTCTTTAGGAAGTGGTTTAAGGTACTCCTCCTCCTCGTCCGAGCACAAGACTCGGATCTCAGAAGTCGGGCCGTCTCCACCAAATCGGCAGAAGACCCCCCTGTAGAAAGATCCACTCTGGGTTGATAACAGGGTCGGCTCCTAAAGCAACGAACCCCCGCCCCAGATGCTTCCCAGAGAAAGAGAATGTGTCCACTGCTAGTAACTTTCAATTATTCTCATTTCTTCGAAGTTAAGGGTAACTTAATCAAAGAAAGTCGGAGGAGATAAAAAATGAGAACCATTTGGACAGGTAGAGGTAGATAAGGTCATTCAGGATAGAAAGGATCATTCCTCGGGAGAAGACTAATTCTTTATTTTCACCCTCATTATATTCACAAGTTTTCGTTCACGACACCCGTTGAAATTATTCACTTCAAAATTCAAGTACTTTTGTCATGCAGGCATGTGAAACATAGAAAAAGGACAATTATTTTCTTCATTTCCAATAAGCACAATCAATCTCCTTTGCGACCATCCTTCTACCTACCTACACAACACGCAAAGAAAACAAGTTCAAGAGAAAACCAGTGCAATCCCATACACAAGAGATTTTGCGTATCTTGTTTTTAGGTGAGTGCCATGACGCAATAGGACATTTCGGCTACAAGAAGACTAGTACTAACTTGGTACAACAATTCTGGTGGCCTAACATGCTTGACGATGCGATGACCTACGTTGGACTTGTCAAGTCTGTCAGCGGGACAAGCCGCGGACTCAAGCCCCTCTTGGGTTACTAAAGCCTTTACCCATTCCTGCTGGTCCGGGCAGAGTGTTTCCATGGACTTCATGGATACCCTCGTGACCAGCAAGAGTGGCAAGAGGCAAATCTTCATCATAGTTGATAGGTTCACCAAGTACGCTAGACTAATCGCCATGCCAGAGACTGGCAGGACTGAGCACGCCATCAAGCTATTCATGGATAATTGGACGTCATCAAGCTATTAATGGATAATTGGGTGCATGACTGCGGTCTGCCAAAGACAATTGTTAGTGATAGAGATGTCCGATTCACTATCGAGATGTGGAAAAAGACTGCTGAAGCGATGGGCAGCCAGCTCCAAATGACTTTTGGGAATCATCCCGAAGCCAATGGGCACAGGCTGAACAGATAAACTGCGTGGTGCAACATCTACTGAGGCATTATATCAAGCCCAACCAGGATCACTAGGATGAGAAGTTACCTCTCATCGCCAGTCTGTACAACAATGCTGTACATAGCACCACCGATGTCAGTCCTAATCAGGTGCATCTGGGGTGGAAGTCTTTAGACATTGTGGGTAGTGATTTGGATGGTCCCTCGTACGTGATTCGAATCCCTGGTCACCTACGTACTTACCCTATGTTTCATGCCTCAAAGCTTGCACCTTTCGTTGAGACACAGCAATTCCCATCAAGGAGATCAATGCTGCCCCCAACCATGGATGGTCAAGTGGACGTCGATGATATCTTGGAACACAGAGATATGCCTGTTCCCAAGCCAGCTCGGCGAGGAAGACCGCCTAAACCTATGAGAGAGTACAGGGTACGGTTCAGGCATCGCACGGATCCTAAAGAAGATCGATGGTTCACAAGAGAGGAACTTGTCAAGACAGCTCCTCAGATTGTGGCCAATTACGAGCGAAGATTGAAGGGGAAAGCACCAGCTTGAAGCATCTCAATGGACTTTCGAAGCTAAGGGGGACGGAATGCGAGGAATGAGCCCTCACAGGGCCCTCATCAGATATGCACATGTTCTGGGCTGAGGCCCTCAGCAAGCCCCATGCCGCCCTAAGTGAAGTCGGGCCCGAATATTCACCAGAGGCCAAAATTTGACATTTTCCATTTGTGGGTACTCAGGCAGTTGCAGTACTCCAGTTGGTTGAGAGGAAACGTGAGCCTCCCTGTGCTGCGTCATACAGTTGGGCCCAGGCCTCGGAAGTTGCGCCTGGGCTTACACGCACACAATGCAAGGCAGACACATCACAAATTGGCTACTTGCCTACGAAAAAGCAGCATTGTCAACGGACATACCCTGGGTCCTGTGCAAGTGCAGCAAATGGCCCAAGTCTGGAAACAGTGGTCGTGCCCAACTGTAAAGGGCCCAGGCCCTCAACTGCATAGCTGAGCCTGGGCGCAGGCACTTGGGCCTGACCAGACGCTACTGGAAGCTTCCCAGCCAGGCCACACACAGCCAAACAGAGGCTGCCACTTCCATATAGGGAAGGAGGCAGCCAGGGTCAGGCATGCTGGCCCATGCAGGCAATGCGGTCACGCTGCTGCGTTGCTGCGTGAGACGCTGCATGCTGCGTTAGTGGCCAGGGCGCGTGTGGGGTGAGGTGAGAGGGGCACTGCTGGGCAGCGGAGAGCAAGCAGCCATAGCCAGGCTGATGGGCGGTAGGGGGTAAAAGGGCAATCAGTGGTCTTCAGGAAGGAGGCGAGTGTGGGTGGCCATGGTCTGATGAGGGGAGACAAAATACGTACGTGGTGCATGAGGGAGGTCGGCTATGGTGTTGACGTCATGTACATTGGTCTTTGAAGTTGAAGTGAGCCTGTTACGTGAATGCCGATGTAGGTAGGATAGGCAAGTAGTGTAGACTGGGCGCTGGGCGCCAGACAGAGAGGAGCGAGATCGGACACTGTGTTGGTGTGGCCTGAGGGCTTGGACATTGGCTCGTGACTTCATTGTATTGCTCTTATTTGGATGGATTCTCGGTGCATTTGTGCCCTCTGCTTGTACACGACTACTTGGACATCTGTGTGATTTCGCAACATGGCTTTCTGTTTATCGTTTCCGCACATATTCCTTGCTTATGTAATAGATTAATAATGATATAAATAATAATCATATAAAATGTCATTGATATATATATATATATTGACGATATATACTCTTTTAGTTTGTAGCGATGTGACAATATATATAAGTTGGTGAAACTTCGACAAAACAGTTTGTCACAGCCCCGCGTTTGTTGTCCTCTTCTCTCTCTCTGCCTGCGGTTTACCGGGCAGTTCTGTTTGTGACGATATATATATATAAACAAATGACTGGGTAAGCCGATGAGTCTGCAAGCTGGGGTTTTATGGTTCCAAAGCATTGGGCTGCCTGCCCTTCCCGTGTCACTATAGGTACATGTACTTGGGATTTCTGGTTTGGACCTTTTCTGCAGACATTGTAGCAATAGAGTACCATCAAGAGAGACTGCTTTCGGTAATCGGTTCTTAGATAGCTTCCTTTTTTTTTTTTTCTTTTTTTTTTTTGAAGTCCAGGGTGTTGTAGAGGCCAGTTGCTAGGCGCACATTGATCGTCGGACGCGGTCAGCCATGGTCGCTCTGAGGAGGCGGGGCCACCATCCCATCCTCACGTCAATAGACTCAATGCTCCTAGCGCATCCCCTATCCCTACTTTCCTACCTCAGTGTGACCAGCACTCAGGACCATCACCCTACGTCGAGGGGATGGTGATTTTGTAGGTCATTTTGTAGGCCTTTTTTCAGTCTTTTTACTTTTGTTTCTTGTTTTTTTGGTTGGCCATCTTACTCTTAGGGCTTACAGAGACCTTTGGCTACAGGGGAGTGGCTCCACCTGACAGAGAAGGATTGGAGACCTTGCGGCCCCTGAATCTGGAACTCTTTGTATCTTGTGTATATTGCCTTGGATTCCGGGCCCTAATTATAAAAGATTTTGGTTTAAAAAAAAAAAAGCAAGAAATGACTATTGGAATATTGTATATTTTCTGTTTCCTAATTGTATGCTTGCACCTGGCTCTCAGATCACCCACATGGATGTGTTCTTCAAACGTTGGTTGCCAACCGGATTGCCAACCGGATGTCCGGATCTCCATCCAGACAGTCCACATCTGGATGTACGCGTCCGACGTCCGGTTAGACCCCTTCTTTAAAAAAATTGAATTTTTTTTCTGGGCTCCCCAGGCCATTTTCCAGGGCCTGGGGGCCCCCGTAAAATTGTTGCTGTGTTTTTTGTCGAGCGGGCGGCCCAAATGGACCAGCCCTGAAGGACCTGAACTTCCTGTGGTGAATTCCCCTCTGGCTCCGAGGAAGGCTTCTCGCGGCTGGGGGAGTGTTCAGTTTCAGTTTTTGAGCTTACGTGTCGCTGAAGCTCCTTCGCCACTCTGCCTCTGCCCGCTGAATGAGGTCGCCATTGCTGGAATGAGGTTGCCATCGCCCATGAGGCCATCAGCGCCGTGCCAAGGAGGCAGCTGCTATTTTTTTTTCCCCCAGATCATTCAGTCATCCAGACACATAATCTTCGGCTAGGACATGGAAAGATACACCGTCATATTTTTTGTCGTTTGTGCATGTGGAGAGTAGTACAGTGAGGCCCAATGTCACGGTAATCAGCGGTATGGTTTCACTCAAAACACAAGAAACTGTCTTGAAAGATATGCAATTGGACACTCGCCACTGGGGGCACTGACAGTACCGTCATCAGTGACAATAGGGGAATAAGAGGGTGGACTATCATCAAACAGAGGAGAAGCAGGGGTCAGTTGAGCAGTGGTCTCAGAAGAGGGTGGAGCAGAGTGAGGGATACAAGGGAGGGTAGAAGTGGAGCAGGATGAATCTGGTGAAGGATGGTGATCATCGCAAAATCTGATGCATCAGTGGTAAGAAGAGAAAGAACCCCCCCCCCTCCCCCCCCCACTTCCTGTTGCTGTGTTGTTTGTCGAGCGGGCGGCCCAAACGGACCAGCCCTGAAGGACCTGAACTTCCTGCGCTGAATTCCCCTCTGACCCCGAGGAATGCTTCTCGCGGCTGGGGGAGTGTTCAGTTTCAGTTTCTGAACTTGGAGGCACGCGTCGCTGAATCTCCTTCGCCACTCTGCCTCTGCCCGCTGAATGATGTCGCCATTGCTGGAATGAGGTTGCCATCGCCCATGAGGCCATCAGCGTCGTGCGAAGGAGGCAGCCTCCATATTTTTTTTCCCCAGATCATCCAGGCGTCCAGACAAAATAATTGTCGGCTAGGACATGGAAAGATACACCGCCATATTTTTTGTCGTTTGTGCGTAGTACAGACAAGGCCCAATGTCGCGTTCATCAGCGGTATGGTTTCACTCAAAACACAAGAAACTGTCTTGAAAAATATGCAACGGGACACTCACCACTGGGGGCACTGACAGTACCATCATCAGTGACAATAGAGGAATAAAAGGGTGGACTATCTTCAAACAGAGGAGAAGCAGGGGCCAGTTGAGCAGTGGTCTCAGAAGAGGGTATAGTGGAGTGAGGGATACAAGGGAGGGTAGAAGTGGAGCAGCCGGGGGTTGTAAAAGGAGCAGGATGAATCTGGCGAACGATGGTGCTGATTGCAAAATCTGATGCATCGATGGTAAGAAGAGAAAGAACCACCCCCCCTAAAAAAAATAAAAAATAAAAAATAAAAAATAAAAAATAGAAATAGAAAAGATGGGCACTCGAGATTGGGTCAATGCGAGACTGGAGTGGAAGTGACTACGGTGCGGAGCGCATCACTTGAAGTTTACATGAGTACTGCACATAATACTTGGCCAAGCCAAGGAAACTATGCAGTGCAGTAACAAAGGTGGGAGAGGGCCATTCCGAGACGGAAGTTATCTTCAAGTCGTCCATGTGGAAGCTGCTCGAAGACCTAGTGCCCGAGGAAGTCGACTCGGGTTGAGCGAAGCAGTAATTTGATAACTTCAGAACCCATGGGTGCGTAGGTGGTGGACCTTCCTTAGATGGGACAAATGCTTCTCGAGGGTAGAATTGTGGATGAGAATATCGTCAAGGTAGATTAGGAGACATATCTCTAGGAGGTCGTGAAAGATCGCGTTCATTCAGGTCGTGGAGAATCCCTGGGTGCGTAGGCGGTGGGACCTCACTTAGATGGGACAGGTGCTTCTCAAGGGTACAACTCTGGATGGGGATATCATGGTGGTAGACTAAAATACAAATGTCTACAAGGTCGTGAAAGATTGTGTTCATGGCGGCCTGGAAGGTAGCAGGGACATTGGCGATGCTGAAGGGCACCACCTTGAACTCAAAAAGACCAAATTGAAACTGAAAAGGGGTCTTGTGCTGGGACACATTGGCTGTGTGGATCTGGTGACAGTCGCTACAGATCAATCTTCGTGAACATGTGATGACCGGCAAGGCAGTCAAATAGCTCATTGATGCAAGGCATGGAATATATTTTTATGAATGTGCAGCGGTCGAGGCCACGGTAGTCAATCCAGAGTCAAAGGGTGTCGTCTACATTGCGGTATTCATGAAGAAGGTCACGAACTGCAGGCTCCAAGAAGGATGTGTGGCTATCGGACTCGTTGGCATCTGCCTGCTCACGACCAAGATGTGGAAAGGTGGTAGAAGTAGAGGCAATGAAAGGACTCCATGACATTGAAGGTCCACTGGTCGTGGAACCGAGGTGCCTTGCTGATGCTTCGTGGCATGTCAAGGGCAGGGGGAAGGGAAGATCGGATGCCACACGATCGATGATAGTGGTGCACCCATTACCGAGAGTAACCGTGGAGTAATGGTGAGCCTCGTTTATACCAGGAGGATGAACAAAGTCATTAGCAGAGGCAAAATCCCAAAATGCTTGATGTCCCATAGTGTTAAACCCTAAATGAATGGGGATGACAAGGAGATGTGGTTAGTGTAGTGGGATCTCTGATTCACAGGGGACATGGTGACCTTTGGCAGATCGTGACACACTTAAGGTCTAGAAAGTTATGCTATCCTTCTTTGCCACAATTAGAATGCTGAAATGAGCCATGCAAAGAGTGCGGTGAGTCGGGAGTCGAGGAGAACAAGGTGTACTGGAAGGAGTAGAGGGTGAGGGTAAATCTGAATTAAGCTACACAAGTAACGTGGGACAAAAAGGCTAGAGAGAGTCCCGAAGAAGAGTAGCAGTTGGCTCAAAGGACGAGGCATGAGCTGGTATGCCTGGTACAGAATGAGTGTCGAAGGAGCTGCACATAGGAGCCAGCTGGCTGCAGGGGGGAGGCATGGGCAGGATATTGCTTAGTGGCTGTTGGATATAAATTTTATGCATTGCATCCATCTAGGGGCGTTGAGGGGATGTGTGGCGTTGAAGGCGGTAGTGTAAGCAAATGCCTCGAGTGCTAGTAGGGTAGCTCGATCAGAGTGAGTCTATTGGCCCTGTGGAATGACGAAGTCTATGGGAAAAGGTAGTTGTGAAACCGTGAAGTGGAGCGTAGAGTAGATGAGCGTAGAGTAGATGGCAAAGTGTGGCCACCAAGAAACATAGAAAGAGTCAAGATGAGACGGCCCTCACTATAGAGAGAGTGGTCAACCATGGCGGCTAGAGGCAGTCCCTACATTTGGGTCACTCGTCTCCATCAGCATTCCGTCTCGAACAGACCCTCAGAGGACTTCAATGTCTGATTGGCTAGCGCATTGAGGCGTTGTTGGTGCGAATACCCTTACAAGGGTATCCGCCCTGGTTTTTGCAAGTGACAGAAAGTAGGTTTAATTAAGAGTCTTAATACACCGCGTGAGTCGCGGTTGTGTCTCGTATTTATGTTGACTGAAGGTTGTTTATAATAAAGAGTGTGTGGGCGCGCAGACTTTCTATTGATGATTGTGAAGCCGGTGTGTTTGTCGACTAAAATTTTGAATTAAACTAGGATTAAATGATATTTTAATTTTGATTGGTATGCTTGATCGTGACTTGTGCGTACGTATGGAGGACGACGTTTTAAGGCATAGTTTTGTATAGCTGCGCGGTGGACGATGAAGGGTGACGGTCGTGAGGTTGGTTGATAGGCCTATGTGTGGTTTTGAAACGTTTCAGAAGATCCGCGCGTCGCGTAGTACCCGCTTATATAGGTATCCGCTAGTACTAGGCTCACTCGTGGGCCTAACACTATTGGTTACGATGTCGGGCTTTCAACATGCATATTCAGGGATCAAAGCCAGTGAGCAGCGACACGGGAGCATCAGAGCGGCGCAAAGGAACCGTGGGGTCGAGGGCCTGGCGAGGACAACGAATCTCGCCCGTTTCTTGACAAAAACGGGCGATTGAAGATCTGATCCTGGGGTTTTTGGACATGGCGAACTGAATGGTGGTGCTAGATTTTGGATTGGGATATTAGTCTTAGCGCGGTAAGGAACGGAGGTGCGCGGAGGTAGGAGATGGAGATTTCAGCCGATCTTCGACAGAGTTAGGTGGTGAAAAAGTCGGTACTGAGGTTTTTGGACGCTGCGAGTTTGGATGGCGACATCCATTTTGAAACAGCAGTATCTAGCTCATTTCTGAGCGGATTTGAGGGAAAGGTGGTAGGTAGGGGTTCTCGGACCGGGCGAGTTCGGTGGTAGTAGTAGTTTTAGCAATGGATAAGTAGACCAAGAGTAAGATATAAAATGTGGTGCATGGAGATATGGAGGAGTGGACAAAAAGTGCGGGAAGGACAACGAATCTCGCCCGTTTTTTGACAAAAACGGGCGATTGAAGATTTGATCCCGGGGTTTTTGGACATGGCGAACTGAATGGTGGTGTTAGATTATGGATTGGGATATTAGTCTTAGCGCGGTAAGGAACGAAGGTGCACGGGGGCAGCTTCACGGAAGTAATGAATCTTTTCGTATTCTAGTGGAAGATTCATTCAATTTTTTGCTCAGTCTATCGATGGAAGTAGCTCCCCTCTACTTTTTTTTTGTGCGATTTGTAGGCAGTTTATATTTCCAAGTTCTTGTGGGAGACCCGTTCTGCCACTGTTAGTTGCCGCGCTGTATTATCCCAATCACAACTTTAGAGGCCGCCCGTAACTGGTCAAAATAACGGCCAGATACGGAGACTGCCTGATGCGAAGGAAGGAGGAGAAGAAAGCGCAGCAAGACATGCCTTCTCAGTAACGTTCCTTCTCATGGTCTTCGTTACTTTGCTGTCCTGTCCGATGGGGTTCGAGTTGGCACGACCCCTGCGGATCGTGCTTATTTGTATCCCCGAATGGTTGAGCCCGTGATCTTCACACCAACGATGCTTCTCGGCTCATGCGTGTGAGTATCTGGCTGGGATATCAGCAAAATGCATCGAAGAGGAGTGAGCTCGACCTAGGGGCGGGTTGACACTGAGTACATTTGGCGGAGTGGTTTGTTTGGTTAATTTCGTTAACGAACGAGACTTCAGCGTGCTAAATAGCTACGTAGGGAGCTTCCTCGTGGGCAGCTTCGTAGAGGGACTGATTGGCCGACTAGCCTACGGAACAACAAGGACTAACAGATTGAGAGCTCTTACTTGCTTCTATGGGTGATGGTGCCCGTCGGTTGCAATATTAGTGGTTTTCACGTGGACCTCACTCTTCGGCATTTGCCCGCTCATCTTTTTAAAGGGCGTATTCTTAGTTTGCAGATCTGGTAAGTAGAAGACAAGCTACATGATTGGGTGCGCTGGCTGGGATCAAGCCTATACTCACCTTACCTGTTGTCGCGATTCTCTACAAGTTACTGCATTCTCTCTTCTTTGAGCTGAAGCTGAAGACGAGACTAGAGTTGCTGCAGCCTCGCTGCTACGGGGGCGACTACTGTGTTAGTTAATGTGTGGCTGAGACTGTTGACTGCCCAGGTTGCTCGATGATTGAACACCGTTTCCCCGGAGCTCGACAACAACAAACTTTTGATTATGTTCTTTGCTCAAGTTCTGTGCTGAGATCGTTGGAACAACGCAGGAGACTATATGTCGTTCATATGCTTTGACAACGTGAGGTGCGATGCGCAATAGTTCCTTCTTTGAGATCCAGTAGATATCATCCAATCAAGTGAACTTGGTATTGTCTGTTATGTCCCTCGTCAGTATGTTGTACAATGCTGTCTTTTTGGTGACTGCCTTTAATTGCACGAGGGATCATAATCTCACGGTATTTGAAGGATTTAGCATCTCGATATGGAAACAACTAGGGTGAAAGATTGGGTATGTGCGCAGATGAGGAGTCACGACAATTACATATGGAGGAGCAAACTTATCCTCATCAAAGGACCATAATAGAGACGGAGAAGCTTGCGTGATACCCCCTTCTCTTCCAAAAATTCAGACATTTTGACCCATACATAACTTCCCACTTCGATAGTCAACGGTTCGCGCTTCGTATTTGCGTGATGGATCATGGCGTGCTGTCGCTTGGTCATTGTTGCAATGGCAACTTTGAGCAAGCAATCGTAGTTAGCGTTGATGCCAGGCCTGCCAGGCGTTAGTCCAGTCCACTGTTCAGGGAGGAAGTAGGAGAGTGGATTACGGATCTTCCAACCGTAATGCCACATGTTTGGCATCATGCTGGTGGAAGAATGAACGGAGTTGTTGTGCAACCTCTTTACCAAATACAACTTTTCATCCCATGTTTCCTGCTCCAGAATGATTAAGGCGCGAAGAAGATGAAACACTGTTTGGTAAATCTCCTCAGCCAAACCATTGGCTTCGAGATGTCGACCAGAGGTCATCTTTTGTATGAGGCTAGGGCGTTGGGACGTGAAGTCCTTCTAATCAGTACTTGTGAAGCGCGGGTCCCGATCGGGGTCCCGTACTGCAGAATGTACTTCTAGTGGAACTCACGGATAACGAGGGCGATTGGAGCATGAAATGGCAATGGAATCAAATTTAGGAACTTGGAAAATCGATCAACAATCACGATAACCTGTGAATATCTGTGTACTGATTTTTCCCATGTCCGTGAAGTCGATAGCGACAGATTCTCTATGACCGTCGGGAATGGGAAGTGGTTTGAGCAGCCCCATGGGCTTTTGCCTTGGTTCGTTGACAAACTTTTCAGCAGATCCTTTCATGCCAGGCTAGTCAAATGTTGCAGCAGGATTCCGTAGGTTTTTGCAATGTTGAAGTGTCCACTCTGATCGTTAGCCAAATCCAAGATGTGTGTGCGAAGAGGCTCATGGTTGGGTACAAATAAATAGTCATTGTTTTCGTAGTGTTAGAAAACCTGACCTTCACATTCGTAGCTGCCCAAGGATTGGACTGAGATCCGGATCCTTGGCAATTTGCTTTACTATTTCCTCCTTCAGTTTTTTTTGGAGGTTGTAGGAGTTCACAAGGTGGCGAGAGAATGCATCAGCAACTCGATTGTAACAAACCTTTTTGTGCTTCAATTCAAACTCAATCTCATTCACCTAGTGGACCAATGTAGGGGATAAGGTCGTTCAGTCCTTGATCCACTTTAGAGTCTGGTGATCTGAGAAGACTTTGAAGTGACGTCCCCAAAGACAGTGCTTGTAGTGGTCCAATGTCATACTCGAAGCATAAAGCTCGCGCATGTATGTGGAAGTGGTTACCTTTTCGTTGGGCGTACGTTGCTGTAGTATTCGAGCGGACGCAAACCATCACCATCATCTTGTTGCAGCACTGCGCCCATTCCATGTTGGCTCGCATACGTGGTGACTACGGATCTGAGTTTGGGATCCGCACAAAACCTCCTTAAAAGGCTTGAAAGGTAGTCTCACATGCTTCATCCCATGTGTAAGATACTTTCTTGCTTGTTAGTTTGGACAATGGGTGAGGAATGATATAAAATCTAGGCATAAACTTTCGATGGTATGATGCAAGCCCAAGAAAAGAATGCAATTCACGTATATTCGTTGGCTGAGCCTAGTTGCGTATGACCTCAAACTTGGTTGCCTCGGGCTCAAGGCCTGCAACGGACAACCGGTGCTCAAGATCGATGATGTTATCCCTCCCAAACTTGGATTTCTCCAAGTTGAGATGGAGCTGCGTTTTCTTGAGGATGTTGAACACCTTAAGATGTCTTAAGTGTTCCTCCATCGATTTGCCGAAAATCAGAATGTCATCAAGGTAGACAACCAGAAACCAACCAATTTGTTGCCGAAGTATACTCCGGATCTGGAGATGACTGCGCAGTCTTGTCTGGATGTGATAAAAGGTACGGTCCCCTCTACTCTAAAAGATCGCCTAGGACTTGGGCTCAGAGGATACACAGATTGGCTTACCCTCATGCGGGACTTAGTCAAGCTGGAGGCACAAGACCTGCCGGGTGGATAAAGTGGCAAAACGGCCACTGGCCGCAAACGGTTTCCAGGCAGCAACCGTTTTGCAGCACATGATCTGCTTGAGGGTGACGAGGAGACCCTCGTGGATGAATCTTCTCTTGATGACGATCAAGAGCAAGACTGCGGGGCATCTTGCTCTTTGTCAACCCATGAGTCTGAGTGTATAAATGACGATGAATCTATGAATGCCTTTAAAAAGACTGCCTTCAAAAGTAAGTGACCGTGGACCACGATGAAGAACAACACTAACACTATCCTTCTTCCCAAGGGAGCAAAGATTCCACCAAAACCGGAAGATCCTGCCACAAAACCATGGGTAGATCTCCGGATTAGTGAAAGTGAGTGGAAGARCAGGGTGAAGAGAGGAGTTTGCCWGCATTGCACCAAACCGGGACATTSAGTCCAACACYGTTTCAGATTGCAGCAGGGAAACCAGCAAYGGGGGTAGAGGCATCATCAACACGCTCTACTGATGGAGAGGCTGAACATGTAGGTACAGATTCTTTCTTGGATTCTGATCCCACTCAGCAAACCTCTCCTGAAACCCCATCTCATGCTGATTCCAAGGCTGAGAAGATCCACATCCTATATAAGGAGCCTTGGGTAGAGTCGGAAGAAATTGACTTCCATTCTTTGTTGACGAGCTGGGCTCACATGAAGCAAGAACGCGCGCAAGGGAGAACGAAGTTGATTTTCTTCAAACTCAACATTAATGGCCATTACATCCGTGCGTTGGCTAATTGTGGTGCAACCGCCAACTACTTTTCACCGCTCGACATTCGTAAGGCACGCTTGGGGATGAAGCAAGTGACTTTGCAGAATCCTTGTCGGACCCAAGTAGGCAACCAAGAGGTTGTCACATCTACGCATGCAGTCAAAGGTGTGCGCACTACCTTTGACGCTAACCACACAATCACGCATGAATTGAACTTCTATGTCCTTGATCAGTGCCCCTTCGACGCGGTTATTGGCTTGGGCTGGTTGCAGGCCCAATGTGAAAGTACCACGTGGAAGGACTCGCAATTCATGGTCAAAGATGCCATGGGAATTGAGCGTCCAGTCCTCTTGGATGAGCTGCGCGAGTCCCAAGTAACCTTTCTCAATGCAATGCAATTCTGCAAAAAGTGGCGCAGGTGCAAAACTGATGAGCAAATGTATATAGCCTTTGTTAGGCCTGCTCATGTGCCTTCTATTTTTGTTGTACATAATGATTCTACTTTGCATGTTGTTTCCATCTCGGAGGCAACTACTTCTAACTCTACTAAGTCCATCTGTAGTCCAAATGACTCTACTCCTAATTCTGTTGTTTTGGCTGCACCTATGCAATCTGGTATGTTGGCTCCTGAGAGTGATGATCCCCCTCCGGAAATCCCATCAGAAATCCGCAACCTTCTCAACCGGTTCCCTGAGGTCCTGGCCGAACTGTATGGAGTTCCCGTGCGACCGGTCCGACACAAAATCGAGTTGATTGAAGGTAGCACCCCTTCAAAAGGTTGTGTCTATCGAATGGGCTCAGGCGAATTGGAGGAGTTGCGATGACAGATTGATGAGATTGATTGGGAAGGGATGGATCAAACCCTGTGAGTCTGAATTTGGTGCACCAGTGTTGTTTGTCCCTAAGAAAGGAGGCAAACTGCGGATGTGTATTGACTATCGCGGATTAAATAGAATCACAAGAAATAATGCATATCCTTTGCCACGTATCGATGACCTGCTCGATGCTGCAGGTGGATGCAAGGTCTTCAGCAAGATCGATCTCAGGTCTGGCTACCACCAGATTGAAGTCGAACCTGCAGACCAGCACAAGACCGCATTCAAAACTCGCGATGGGCTGTACGAGTTTACAGTCATGCCCTTCGGTYTCACGAATGCGCCAACCACCTTTCAAAGTCTCATGGATAAAGTATTTCGCACTCAGATCAATCGATTTGTTGTTGTATATCTGGATGACATACTAATCTTTTGCAAATCTATGGAGGAGCACATGAGGCACCTTGAGGAAGTGATGCAGATCCTCAAGGACGCGCAGCTCCATCTCAACTTGGAGAAATCTGAGTTTGGGAGGGACAGCGTCATCTACCTTGGACATCGGTTGTCTGTTGCAGGCCTAGAGCCCGAGGCAACCAAAGTTGAAGTCATTCGAAAGTGGCCTCAACATGCGAATGTCCGCGAGTTGCATTCTTTTCTTGGTCTTGCGTCGTACTACCATAAGTTCGTGCCTAAATTCTCTATCATCGCCCGTTCGTTGTCTAAGCTAACAAGCAAGAATGTGTCCTACACATGGAATGAAGAATGCACGACAGCCTTTGAAGCACTTAAAGAGGCCTTGGTGAGTCATTCGGTACTCCGCATTGCAGATCCCAAGCTTGCATTCGTAGTGACTACGGATGCAAGTTTGTATGGGATTGGTGCGGTGCTGCAACAAGATGACGGTGATGGCTTACGTTCGCTTGAATTCTACAGCAAACGCATGCCCAGTCACAAGGTAGCCGCTTCCACCTACATGAGAGAGCTCTATKCCTTGAGAGAGGYACTAGACCAYTGGAAMCACTACCTCTTGGGTCRCCATTTCAAAGTGTTCTCARACCATGAGACCWTGAAATGGATTYAGACACAGGTTAACCCATCAACCACATTGACCCGATGGCTGCATGAGATTGATGTGTATGATTTTGAACTCAAACACAAGAAAGGCTGCTATAATCGTGTTGCGGATGCTTTGTCTCGCCACCCCGAGTATATGACKTGCCTTGTGGGTTCCTACGACMTGCGTAARGATCTGAAGGAGGAACTCATCGAGCATACTGCCAAGGACCCGGAACTCAGTCCCATCCTTGAGCAGATTCGGGCTGACCCTAGCAGTCAGCCTGATTTCCATGAATGTAAGGGCCTTCTCTTCCGACGCTACAGTAAGCATGACCGGTTGTGTGTACCCAACCGTGAGCCAATCATCACTCATTTCTTGGATTTGGCTCATGGACGGAGTGGACATTTCAGTGTTGAGAAGACATACGGGAATCTGTTGGAAAAGTTTGTGTGGCCTGGTATGAAAAGAATGGCGCAAAGGTTTGTGGCTGAGTGTGAAGTTTGTCAACGCATTAAACCGTCTCGGCAGAAGCCTTATGGGCTGCTGCACCCTCTTCCTATTCCTGACGGTCCGGGGGAGTCTGTTACTATTGACTTCACGGACATGGGGAAGAAGAGCAGAAACGGTTATTCCCAAGTTATGGTGATTGTCGATCGTTTTTCGAAGTTTTCGAATTTGATCCCACTACCACCTCATGCCCCAACCGACCTTGTGATCAAAGAGTTTCACAAAAGATACATTCTGCAGTGTGGGCCCCCGAAAATTCTTGTGAGTGACCGGGACACTAGGTTCAGAAGCGCAGAATGGAAGGACTTCACCTCCTAGGTTTATGACATGAAACTCAAGATGACATCAAGTCGACATCCCGAAGCCAATGGATTGGCCGAGGAGATCAACCAGACTGTGATCCAACTTCTCCGAGCCTTAATTGTGCCTGATCATAACTTTTGGGATGAGGAATTGTCGATCGTGCAAGGGTTGTACAACAACTCCATCCACTCCTCCACCGGGATGACGCCGAACCGGCTGCATCTTGGATGGAAAATTCGCAATCCTCTATCCTACCTGTTCCCTGAACAGCCTCTTGGTCTGACACCTGGCCAGCCAGGCTACAACGCTAAGTATGATCAGTTGCTCAAGGTTGTTGTCGCAGCTATAGAACAGCGACGCAGTGCCATGATTAAACATGCTAACAAGAAGCGCCAGCCTGCACCATTCACAGTGGGAAGTTATGTCTGGGTCAAAATGTGTGAGTTTTCTGAAGAAGGTGTATCACGAAAGCTTCTTCCTCGGTATTACGGTCCATGGAAGGTGTTGAACCAGGTAGGGAGTGATTCCTTTGGCCCTTCATATACGATCGATGTGCTTGCTCATCTACGCACATATTCAGTCTTTCACGCATCAAAGTTGTTTCCGTATGAATCACCCGAAACTTTCAAGTATCGAGAATCGATGATCCCCTGCGCAATCAATGGCGGTCATGAGGTTGATAGGATTGTGGAACACAGTGGGAAGGGAAGAAACAGACAATATAAAGTCCATTTTCTGTACCACCCGTTGGATGATTTCTACTGGATCGCTAAGAGAGACCGACTGCAGAGTGCACCTCGCGTTGTTAACGCCTATGAACGATTGATCAGTTCTGAACAACAACCAAAATTCACTGCTACCCTGACTCCTACGGAACACAACCGATCTCTCTTTGATATCTACGCCTATGATGCATTATGCAAGGACTTTGATTGAGTTACTCGCTCGAAGGGACCTCGCTCTTGAGGGGGGGGTAGTGTAATGACCCGTCAAACCACAGACTGAGAACACCGCTGATTTCTGAAGTTTTGCCGATGGAATGGATGCCTTGCTGAGATTCCCGCATTCTGCTGTGTTTCTAAGTCTGTCTGTGTGTGCGTGCTTGTGACCTGCATGCCTGCCTGAGTGCTTGTTGGTATGAGTGTGTGTGAGACCCGCAAGGGTACCTGCTTGTTTGGTAGGCCCGTAGGGCTGGTACTTTCCTGTGGCCGTGGCATTGAGGGTTGTAGCAGGGAAAACACTCAAGTGGCGAAGCTAGCGGCCCTGAGGCCGTTGGGTTAGCAGAAAAACACTCAAGTAGGCCGGTAGGCCGATACTGCACCCCACTGCAGTTGGCGTGAGGGGGTGCTGGAGGCCGAGCAGAAAAAGACAAAGTTGACATTTTTAGAGTCCAGTAGCGGTAGGGTCGGTCTAGGCCGGTACCTGTCCAACCAGTCTGAGTCTAGAGCCTGTATGGGTAATATCAGGGTCTGCAATGATGTTTCCCTCCGAAACGGAGGAGGTACCGGTTGCTTGGAGAGGCCGAGCGGCCTGGAAGTCACCGCCCAGGAGTCAAGTAGGCCGCTATATCAAGAGGCAGGGCAAAGAGCCCGGCCTCATTCTTCAGAGTGCGAGTTGGGCGTCACGCTGCTGGAGCGCTAGGTGGAGGAGCGTTGGGCTCTACAGCGCTGCTGGGAGGAAGAAGCCGGGAGCTTCCACCTTGGCTATGGTGGAGCTCAGCCGGTAGGAGGAGGAGGGAGAAGGGGACCAAGGAGGAGAGTGGTAGGGTACTTACCTGGCTATGGTAGACACCATCTTCATCTCCTTGCTAGGAAGGCCTCAGTGGGGGTAGTGCCGCATCAAGGAAGCTCGGACAGAGTCAGGCATGGCGGTTGAGTGGGCAGCGGTATAGCTGTTGGGTGATGACCTTGAAGAAAGGCAGCGGTGTAGCTGCTTGGGGTTGTCCTTTGCACCGGAGGTTGAAACCTCAGTAGTCCGCCATAGCCTCGGCCTGTATGTGGAGGAAGAAGAAGGGCTGCCATGGCTATGGTGGACCTCATCTTGTGCCTGCAGTAGAAGTGGGATTCAGACATTGATTCTGGTTCAACTGTTCAACATTATTATTGTTTATTTATTGTTTGAATAAGAGAGGAGGAGATAAAGAGGAGGAGGTTGTGGAGCGAAGAAGAAGAGCTTTGTCTTTGGTCTATGCTGGAGTACATCATACTTCTTCTTCTTCTTCTTTCCCTCTCTCTCCTCTCAAGTTCTTTCATTTCTTTTGCAATTGGACGACATTGGGCTCAAGTTCATTCATTTCTTTTCGCAATTGGACAACATTGTACTTTCTGATGATTGTGGACTTCAAAATTGGCCAGGATCGTAACAAAAGTCAAATTTTGTCTAACTCCCCGATTTAGTAAAAATTTGGGCAACACTCCCTGTAGAAAAGAAAACTTTTCAGATTTTTACTAAGTCAGACATGAACCCAGAAGCAAAACCTGAGTTCAACTAAGACAAAATTTAACTAACTCCTTAGTTTTGTAAAAGTTTCGGCAACACTCCCTTTAGAAAAGTGGTATTCCAAGATTTATACAAAGCTAAGTTCAAAAATCCAGAAATAGCTTTGACTTCCCAAAATCCAATTTTGCCCAACTCCCTGAACTAGTAAAAATTTGGGCTGCACTCCTTTTAGAAAATGAGACTTTCCAGATTTTTACTAAGCCATATATGAAAGTTAGACAAAGCTGAACTTTGAAAGGACAAAATCTAACTAACTCCTTGATTTTGTAGAAATTTCGGCAGCGCTTCCCATAGAGAAAGTGGCTTGCCAAAATTTATACAAGACCAAGTATAATGAATGATCCTAGAAAATGCAAAAATTGACCTAAGTAAAATAAACTTAGCTCAGAAAATGCAGAAATTAACTCTTATGGCTCTAGCACGTGGCGAGCAACTAAAGCAACTGCCTATCCGAACTGAAACTAAGACTTAGTGGTAATCTCACTCAGCCACATGCAAGGCCAAACCACAAGGGTAAGTACTCTCACCATCCCCAAGTCAATCTTATCAAACAATAGTTCATAATCTTTCAATGATTTATCCCTTATACCCAGCTTACATAAGGCGTAGAGCTAGACCACCCAAACTTATGGAACATGTCTAGCTTAGCCATCGAGTATACACAAACAAAGGGCACAATAACTTTTCTCTTCTTTGGACATATGATTAGGACGCCCTAGTCGCTCTGAACTATTCAAGTATATAAGTTTTATATGATTATCTGTACTTTATCTTTTAAGGTAGCATATGACAGAGCCGATCATCTTTAGCTCGAGATTCAGTCTGCCCCTTCGTACCACAAGTTTATTCTTAATTAATACTCTTTTCTGTTTGTGATAAGCTATAGTCAGACCACCCAAACGTATGGACCCCTGTCTGACTAGCCTGTTCATAAGTATATAGCCAAATTATAACCTTTTAGTTCCAGTATGTGCGTGGCATTGAACCAAGACCACCCAAACTTAGGGAACATATCTGGTTCTCTGCCTGATTCGTTCCCTTAAATAAAAGAGGAAGGGGCTGAGCCACCCAAACTTATGGAACATGCTCAGACCTCCTCGTTCAAAACCAAAAGAAACTGAGAAAACCCAAAATAAACAAGGCAACGAAGCCACCCAAACTTATGGGACAGTGCTTGGTTCCTAAAACGTCGAGCACAAACAACCCTTGCAAGTCAGAGCAACATGACCACCCAAACTTATGGAACATGTCTGGTCCTCCAGGCAATTTAAAAATAAACATAGCACTGAGCCTCCCCAAACTTATGGAGACTTGCCCGACCTTTGATTGACCCAGTCAGACACGAGCAGTATTGTCTTTCCTCCCATCCTTCCCGCAGATGCAATCCCACAATCTGCTTTCAGTCAGACAACAAAACTGAAACTGGCATTGCTCATACCTTCCTTTATTTAAGTCTGAATATTGTCCTGAAAGTCGAACCAATAGTCAAAGTAAGGGTACAGGCAGTATACTCAGTCAATCATAGCAAGAAATACCGATAGGGGTTATACAAGGTTTATAGAAGGAAAGCAATGGTTACCTTTTAGTTCCCTGCCTTCAGAACTCCTCCCGAGTTCTGGCAGAGCTCCTACAATCGGTGGGTAGACTCCCCACAGAGTCTCGTTGCTGTCCTACGGGTTGAAATCCCGCCTGTCACCTTCCTCTCAGAACATGATTAGACTTAGAGTAAGAAGGGCAAAGAATAAGGGGTTTCAGACTTTCAAGATACAAGAGGGGGACCGACTCAACTCTCAGGAGAGGGCCTTGTTATCTTCCATCGCCTGAGGGCCCTGCAATGGTGGCCAACACGCTCCACAGCCTGGTGAACTGGAGTTGAACCTTTGACTTGTTGACTTTCTCGGCGATCCTCCAAGTCGCAGCAATAGCCCCTCCTACAACCTCAACCCCTATTCATCGTTCGTGGTATGAAATGCTCTGGCCACAGCTCGAGACACGAGCCGAGGACCAAAACAAAAGCAGTTTTCTCCCTCTTCATAGCGAAGGAGAGCGCGACCAAGCTCGCCGTGTAACGACAAAGTGTGTGCAGATACCGGATGTTCAGTCCTCACCAAGCCTTTACAAGCACCTCTGCTCACAGTCAGGCCCCGTTACTTCGCTCCTCACTACTCGGTATGTCGAAATGTGTAGCGTACAGGTTGAACAGGTAAGTCTACCTTGCTTCTCCGTGTGGCAACATGGACAGTATATCGGCTAAATAGTGAGTCTACCTTGCTTCTCCGTGTGGCAACGTGGACAGTATACCGGCTAAATAGCGAGGCCTGCACCTTCGCGGCTATCCTACTGCTGCACAGGCTGATGAAAATGAATGACATACTCGCTAACATATACTCTTGCGATCTCGCGGCCGGCCTAACTCCATCTGCTTTGTTCCGCACCGACGACACCACAGGCCAACGAACGAGTCTTCAGTTCAGTAGTTGACCCCTCTCCCCCACGGTCTGTAGTATAGGTAGTACAACCAGCAAGTAAGTACACCCTCTCACAACCTCTCCCTAGTTTAACGCGCAGACTATGGTTACACAGTTACCAACATTCGTTCGGACCATGGTAAGCTTGCTTCAGTTAGACAGTCCCGACTCCCTTTGCCCACGTTCCGAGTTCGACAGGCATACGCTTTGGGGAGTCTCAAATCTACGTCCATTGGCGGTGCTACAGTTCGGCATATAGCTCATCTTTTGATTCACCCCGCAACGCCTCCTCATCGACCAGGTACGTGTTGTCTTCCCCCTCTCCTCACTATCATCCCTACTTGTATGCATGCAGCTACCCCATTATGCAGCCTGCCCGTTGCCCGCCATGCATGCGAAAATCGGGAGCTGCCACTTCCATCGTTAGGATAAACAAAATCGGAATGAATCTTCCGCTAAAACGCGAAAAGATACATCCTGGTTTTGTTTCCCTTCTTCCCACGCAGTTCCTCTCTCTCGTAGATGTCGTACCGTTGCCTCAACCGAGAATCTGACACGACCATCTCCCCCGGAGCACCTCAAAACCCCTGACCAGCCTCTTTACTCGCTCGATTCCTCAAAGAATGGAGTGGGTTATCCCCCACTTCTCCCGCTATTTCTTCACACCCCGACACCACCGCGCACTCCATTCCCCCTCTACCTCTCTACACACTCCCTCATCCTTAAAACTGACCCTACTAATCGACTCGCTATATGCCCAAATCTTAGCTTTGCATTTGAATTCGCGCGATTCCGTAACGAATCGAGCAAGCTATGCAATTCTTCGTCCGCCACTCTCGTCTCTCTCTCTCTCTCTCTCTCTCTCTCTCTCTCTCTCTCTCTCTCTCTCTCTCTCTCTCTCTCTCTCTTCCGCGCACTTACTTTTCTCACTTACCTTCGCTTACACTCTCCCTTTCACCGTTCTAGTCCCACCATTGAAGCTGTCTCTTATACACATCTAGATGTGTATAAGAGACAGCACTTACCTTCGCTTACACTCTCCCTTTCACCGTTCTAGTCCCACCATTGAAGTCGCCCGGCCACACAACCACCGCCTAACATCCTCCCTTACTCGATTCTATAGAGAATCGAGTAAGTTACCTCCTATCCTTTCTCTTTCATAGCTAGCTTCCGCCATCTCCCTGCGACCTCTCTCTTCTAACCACTCATACATTCATTGTCGTTCTATTCTAACTACAGATTCAGGCTCGCCATCCGCCCAAATCGATCTTCTACTCGCCTAAATCTATGAGGTATCGTGAGATCTACTTCCTCCTTGCTGCGCCCAGGCTCTTCGTTCCGCCATCTCTTTCTTTAGTTGTACCTGGCGCAGAACCCCAACCAAGTTCATTCATCCTTTTCCCTACTATCTTTTTGCAGTTGACGCCCTCTCCCAGGTCCGTTCCTTCCTTACACGCATTCCTCCTTCGCGCTATCCAGTGCGCTATAGCGGCGCATACCACTACATGCCGGAAGTCAACCATCAAGGAATTCGGAATCTGCTACATGTGTAGCCACTTACCCGCCGAAACGATCCGCCCGACAACACCTGGTGCTGAGATGTTCGGGCCAGCTCGTCGTTACCGAGGGTAGGAGGATGCCGCCCTGCTGTGGGTCGCCGTCGTAGCAACCCCTCTCGAGCCGAGAGTTTCGGAGACCAAGGTCAATGGCGGGTTCCAAGTGTGCCGCCTAGTGGCCCATCGCCCCTCGTCTCTCAATGGGCATGCCACCCACAACGACCACAGTGTCGGGAGCGCGAGCCTGTTGCAGACCCGTGGCATGGTCCGAGGTGCAACGGGTCCCAGCATAGATCTTGGCGGTAGTAGCACACATTCTAGTGCGAACGTCGAAGGTCCCATGTGCTCAACCTAGGTAGAGAATACCGCCTCAGACTCGTTCTCGGTGCCTTGGGCCGCCCCGCCCCGACACCGTTCTGCTTCTTTCGGGCCTCGACAGGCATACTCACATCTACCCTCCTGCGGCCGATTTCTCGACTGGTGAGCGGTATACCCGAAAAAAAGGCCCGCACCACCCAGATTTCATTGACCCCTTTGTGGGTCCCTGCGGGCGTACTCACACTGAAAACTCTCACTGCAGATCACGGGTGGGAGGCTGTGCGCTTGCTGAGCCCCCTACTACTTCGAGGTTGCAGTCCCCCAGGCCAACTCGAAACGTTCCCCGAATCTCTCTGATAAAAGTCCAATACCGTAACTAAATGTACTAGGCCCAAGGCTGGGTCTAGTTTTGACAGATACCTAAATAAACCGATCCTGCGCGATGCGCGAACCTACTGAAAACACTTCAAGACCACCTTGTTGTCGATGCTGTCGCACCAATCAAGAAACAAAATCTTTTTAATCGTAGTCTAATCTGAGGAATAAAAAGTTGGCCGGCGATCAACGTCGGTTTTCACAATCATCAATAGGACGTAAGATCACGCGCACCTTAAGTCTGCGCGCCCACACACTCTCTAAACTAGTTGCCCATTCAATCATCGTAAATCAAAGACGCAGCCGCACCTCGCACGACATACTTAATTTCTAAATCAAAATCATTTTCTGTCGCTTGCAAAAGACCAGGGTGGATACGCTTGTAAGGGTATTCGCACCGACAGCGCTGCTCCTCTACTGTTCCAGCTGGGTGACTCCAAACTTGCATGCTGCAAATGAGGAGGAGCACTTTGCTCCTTGTGGAGATATAGCGGCCTGCTTGCCTCTTGGGTGGTGACTTCCAGGCCGCGTGGCCTTCAAGCAACCTGTACCTCCTTCCTTTCGGAGGGAAACATCATTGCAGACTCTGATATTGCCCGTACAGGCCCTAGACTCAGACTACTTGGACTGGTACCCGCCTAGACCTAGCCTACAACTATTGGGCCTCTAAAAATGCCATTTTTTTTCGGCCTCGAGTACCTGACACATTTACCATTACTTGGTGTGGTACCAGCCTACCTGATACTCGAGTGTTTTTCCCTGCTCTCTAAGTGTCGTGGGCCTATTCCCACCACTTGAGCGTTTTTCCCACTGCAACCCTCAATGTCATGGCCACAGGTAAGTACCGGCCCTACGGGCCTTCACAAGCCAGCAAGTACCCTTGCAGGTCGCACACACACTCAAGTCGTCAAGCACTCAGACAGGCACACAGACCAGAAACACGCACACACATGGACTTAGGAAACTCAGCAATCCATTGGCAAAACACAGAAATCAGCTGTGTCTCAGTCTGTGTTTGGAAGGTCCTTATAGATATTTATAGCTCTTACAGTGCTCCACCGAGCCACTTGTCAATTCGCATGTTCCGGAAGCTACGCTGGAGCGCTTGTGCGACTGAGAGGACTGGACGTGTCGATTGACAAAGAGGAAGGAGGGCGCCAGGGCACCATAGCTAGGGTCAGGGAGGATGACGACAATCACCGTACCCGCGAGGGAGTAGTAGTCTGGGTAGGAGAGTGTATTCAGGGAGGGAGAGTGAGCGGCCCAAGGCTGAGAGAGGGAGATAGCGAGCAAGGAGGACTGCCTGAAGTCGAGAGAGAGCATCAAGGGAGAGTGAGAGGGGAAAAGAGAGGTGAGGAGAGTGAGAGGTACCTTCTTGTTATGGAACTCTATTCTTGTATAATGATGAAGTGTTGGAGGCAGCTCTCATCCTTGTGTGTGCTGATTCGCGATATTGGTGGTTGTGCAAGGAAAATGATCAATAGCGAAATAGACAGAATTCCAGATTGCAAAATCACATTGAAAGCCTGCTAGTCTAAAGCTGTCCAGAAAGCAGAAATGCACTGATATGCACCAAAGAGAACCAAAGCATCAAACTCAAATGTCAATGAAAGCCTTCTTACGCCACCACCAACAATGCGCTCGAAGCTCTTCCTCCTACCTGGCACTCAGCCCCCAGACTTCAATCATACAGCTATCCTACTAGCCTACGAATTGACAAGCAACCAGTTTATAACAGCAGCGGAAACCAAAGTACATGCGAGTGTCGCTGATGCAGACCATCACCAGGGTCACTTACGTGCTTTCACATCACCTCATCACTCGCCCTCTCTCTCATCCTTGCCTTCTCCCCCAGGCTTCTCCGTCAACCAAGGACCACCGCCATCCCTCGCTGACCAGCCCACCCCAAGCCCGGCTATGGGGGTTGGGCTATGGCGCTGCCTGCTTGCAGTGCCCTTCTTCCACGACCGCCCGCATTCTCGCACCTAGCACACACTCAAGCAGCGCTGCCGCATGCACGTCCAAGTGCTCAAATTCCGAATACTCGGCCAGGCACTTTGCTATATGCAAAGTGGCCTGGCTGGTTGGCTGCCTAGCCTGCCTCACGTGTGCCCAGGAGCTTCAGATTGGGCCAAAGTGTCTGCACCCAGGCCCATTCAGACAGTGGCCTGGGAGCAAATTGGTTAGGCTTGCCCAACCACGCAGAAGGTGTTTCCAGCTTCCCCTGTGTTGCTGGAAGAGCCTAGAAGGCTCATGAATATTTCTAATTCTCACGCTCAGGTCGGATGTAACCAACTGGGGCGTGGCAACTGTCTGGCGCCCACCAAAGGTTTGCAAAATTGACGAATTCAGGCCTCATTGAAATCCGAGGTTCCGCCTTCGCTTAGAGCGGGCGCATGCTTGCTGTAATGCCCCTCACGGGCATGCCGAGGACGTAAATCCTCGCAGTTGTGAACATTTTGTGAGACTTTGGTGTGTTGCGACTTCAATTTGGACGTTGAATGCAGTGGGTTCCTTGCAATCAGAGCTAGAATTGGCGGGTGATGGTGGGAATGGAAGAGTCAGGAAAATGGTCCTGGAGAAAAAATGGTCCATGGGCGTGAGTAAGCTATCCTGAGTGTGGCAGTTATCTGCATGCTCCATACATCTAGGTTTCTGTTGATCGTGCGGCAGGATGTCTTGTGGGGCGACAGAGAAGGTGCGAGAGCATGGAGTGAGAGGATTTTGTCGCACTCTGTCAACCAGTCCTTAAACCACCACTACCTGGGACTTGTTTTCACATTGTGGGGTACCCGATCTTTTCGGAGGCTGAAATGGAACAATGCTGATGAGATTTATCAATGGTGGCCGCCGTCGGGCCCAGCCCCCGAATTTTTAGGAGCAGGCTATTTTCCAGTGCTGGCCCCGGATGGGCCAGGAACTCCTCCCCCGACTGGCAGACTCCCGTTTGGACCGGGCGGTTCAGCTGCTGGTTGCCCCCAGCGCATTTTGGCTGGGGGCAAAATTTGGTTAGGAAAGAGGCCTGGTTTCCTCTTGCAGCGTTGCAGAGGCCACCACTGTTGGGACAATATCAGAGGGGGGTAGTAGACCCCCTCCACAGATTCTTTATTCTCATATAGGGCTGGATTTCTTTTTGAACTCTGTCAGAGGAGTTGATTTACTATTGTCAGTAGTATTGTGTGGTCTGATGGACCACCGACCAGGTAGCACCAATGTTGTCCGAGGTGCAAGCCCAAGAATGGACCTCGCTCGAGTACATGTATCTGGGAGAGACTACCAGGCAAGATGCTTTCGGACTGATAACCCAGTATCCAAAAAAACATACAGAAAGCACTCTGACTACATGAGCTAAAACTTGAACCCTTAACTTTCTAGCAATGCATGGTGCTCTGGAAGAAGTGCATAAATCTTGGAAGAAGCGCATAAATCTTGGCAAGGCATTGGTGAAAACAGATCTCATTCGGCCTCTTAAGGTATCAATTTAAAATCTGGCACTGTGGTCCATCAGAGAGGTCAGGAAATTTTTGGATGCCTCCAGTGTTACCTCGCCCTGGCCCATCCACACGCCCTCGCCCCCGAAAGGAAAAATATTTGTTAACACGAACTTTTATTGCAGATTCTGACTGCTCTCGACGAGCGCAGTGGGATCCCGCAGTCGGAAAAAAAAAGCAAAAAAAAAAGCTATGTTTTGGGTGCAACCGGAATTCTGGTTGGGCCGCCCCAACCGATCCGGCTCGGTCAGGTCCGGGCCAGCAGAGCCGGCCGGTCACCTACGGAGCCCTGCTATTTTCCGACTTTCCCAACAGCGGGAAAGGTAGTGGTGGTTTAAACCACCGGTACACGCCCCCAGCCTTGCAGAAAAGTAAACTTTTCGCCACAAGAGAAATTTGAGGCTCAAGGAAGGCAGGGCAGTGCGTCGGGGGAGAAAGAGGTGGGCCTAGCAGAAAAAGGCAAATGGACTGTTGTTTTGCCCCCTGGTACACGTTCAGTCTGTGACTGTGAAAACACATGCACGGGCGAGGCCCAGCTATAGCAAAAAAAAAAAAAAAAAACCTGAAACAAAAGGAACAGAGTGGCAAAACGCCCGCCANAAACAAAAGGAACAGAGTGGCAAAACGCCCGCCACATGGCGGGCATGCACTATACGAGGGCAGAAAGCCCTCAAACTTCAGGAAAAAGGGCAGAAACGCCCGCTGTAGGCAGGTATGCCGCGATTCACAGGTTAGGTATCCGCACCCATTCTGTGTCTGCATACGGGCGCAGAAAAGTAAAGTGTTCCTGCCTCGTTGGCACCGCAAAGAAAGGAAAAACAAAAAAAACAAAAAAAAACTTGTTTTTTTTTTTGAGTGCCTGCCCGAGGAGAACGGGCAGTGCTGTGGGAATCCAGGTGTGTATCTGGCTCAGGAAGTGGACACAATGAATCTCGTGTGGACCATGTGGCAGCACAGCTGTCAGAGGACAAACATGGTGCCCTAAGATCTTGCAGACAATCTCGTGTCCTAAGGTCCTCTGCTTTATTTTGTTTTCAGCTGTAAGGGAAAATTATATACTACTGCCCGCACGTTTTGCGAACAGGCAGCCATTCATGATGAGGCGCCTGCATCTGGCACCTGATATGTGCTACATGCGGGTGCTCTCTCCTGTGGGTGTCTGGCTGGGTGTCAAGGAGTGAAAACAGCGGCCTCCTTTTCATTCCATCGCCTGACAGCAGGTCCAGCACAGAGGCCAGTACCGGTACCACCCCAATTTTCCAAGAGCTGGTGCCCATGGCTTTCAGGCTCGACAGAATTCAAAATTTAGGCTCGTACATTTAGCGTCGGGTGTGCTGGTGGTTTAAGGTGGGCGGCCTTGCCATCAAACGCTGGGAGGTGCTCAGGACGAAACTCTGAGCATATATGCTGCTGCAGGCCTGAGGTGCAAGGTGGATGCATGGCGTGGAGTTAAGAGCTGACCATAGTGAGTTGGTGTTCAAGGTCAGTAATCTGTGTGGACCGAGGAGGGGGTGGGAGAGGGTGGACAGTAAGGGGGTAGTGAGGAAAGTGGTGGAGAGTCTGTCAAATGTTGTGGAGAATGCGGAAACAATGTGGAGAACATTGCCCATAGAGGAGGACGGCATGTCTATTGAGGATTGTGGTGAGGAGGAGCATACAAGGGTGGACTACCTGTGCTGCAACTGTGCAAGAAATGTGGAATACAAGTAAGAGCTTCTGGTTTTGTATTTGGGACCTTGCCTTGCCATGCACCTCGTCGACTTTTAATTTCTTTTTAGAATTTTCTGTTGCGTGTGCACCTCATGCAGCACAGCAGTCAAGTGCAGGCTGTGCTCCGACCGTTGTGTGCATGAGCTCTTTCTGCTGTTTACATCCAGAATGGTGGTGACAAAGTTGCTGGTTGGATGGATGTGCAGCTTGGCTTGTGGAGGGATTGGCTGCATTCCTTACAGACATCTTTGTTCGCCGGGCTTTTGGTGCCAATGAACTGGCGTATTGGCGGTATAAGGTAATTCTTCTGCTGTTCAATATCTCAAGATTGCTTTTGATCGCTTTCCTTGTGAGCACTCTCAGGATGAGAGTCAATCTGAGCGTATTGTTCTTTTATTTTCTCCCGATCGAGAGATGATTCTGCAATCTTTGCTTTTCCGCATTACATAGGAAGTTTGCAGGGTTGGTCTGCTTTCCTTTTGGGTGATGTTTTGCATTCAGAGTCTTCAGAGAAGTTAAGACTGAATTATTATGTTTCTTTCGAGGCTACCAGAGTGGCCCGGGACCGCTTGTCCGGCTGGGCCATAAAAATTAAAAATAAAAATGAAAAAAATGTTTTCTTAACTTTTTAGCCTTAAGTGATTGCTGCTGAGCCGAAGGTTAGCGCTAATTCTGCGATCCGCCGCCTGCCAACTACCGGCCCCCACCCTTGGGCGAGTAGGATGGGAGAGCATCGCACCAAACGCGGTAATAATCGAGACAGCTTTTTGTTTTTAATCTGGGCGGGAATCTCGAGAGGGCGCCACGCCTTCGGGCGTGGTGAGGAAAACACATAGCCAAGACAGCTCCATCATCACCACAGAAGAAGCGATCGAAAGACACGACAGCGAACTTCCAAAGAAGGGTGAAGATAAAGGCAGGGAGGACTGGGAAAGGACAGAACTCGCTGGAGAGCAAGACGGGAACCGGGGAAGAAAAGGAGAAAGTGGAGGGGAAGAGTGGCGAGAGAGGGAAAGCCCCAGTAAGGACAGAGCAGAAATGGACAAGACTGACAAAAGAAGGGAACCATTACGTGGAGAAGCGTAGGAGTAAAGGCGAAGCAAGAGAAGGAAAGTACCCACACGCAGGACAACAGGGAGGACGCAAGGTGCGGAGAGGACAATAGAGGAACTAGTGGGCAGACAAATACGGAAGTGGCTCAAGCAAGCGAACCGACAGCGGAGAGGAGAATCGGGAAGAGAGTAGAAGGTGAGACCTACCCCGTTAACTCACCTCCAAAGCAGAGGGTGAGTTGCAACCGCACTACCTCGCCCGGTGTGGAGTATCGAGCTTTTTCTACTGCCGCTTTCTTCCGCAGTAGTATTCACCTATTTGCTGAATGCGAACAAGGCACATATTACGAAGGGCACCATGGAGGCGAGCTTTAAGTAGTGTAGTCCAAGGCTGAGTTATCGAACCACGCATTCTCTTCGATTTTATGAGCGGAAGAGAAGCGATCATAGCAACAATCAGTGTCTCTGTCAAATCCAACCACGAAAAAGGCGTGGAGGGAAACCAAATTTTGGAAAACTTCCTTTTAAAGCAACGCGAACCTCAGTCCCATAGAATGCTTGAAGGGCTCATAATAGCTACATAGTAGCATAAACGACAAGGAGAGAGACGAGAAGGGAAAAGAGAAGGAAGCAGCAAAGGACGGGAATAAGGAGTCACAGCAGTAGGGAAACGGAGAGGGGTCTGCTCCACTAAAAAGAGGACAGAAAGAGTGCTTACTTCTTACTCCCACACTCTACCACATTCTCCCACACACAATCTTTCACATTAATCATCGGCCTCAAACTTTTATTACCTCCACTATTTTTAACTTCTTAAAAAATTATTTGGCATTAATATTCTTGAAATCAATCAGTTTTCTGCCATTACTATTTCATTACCTCCACTATTTTTAACGTTATTACGGTCATCACTGCATTTATTCTACTGTCCTTGCTGCCACACTCCATTAACGGTAATTGCGAACCATCTCTGGGATTACTTTCACATTCGTAGCCCCCTTTCTCATTACGTTTTTCAGATCTGGATCCTCCCCAAGCGGAGCAGTGGAAAATCCGTCACTTTTTTCCAACCCCTACTTGGCGACAGAAAATCCAGGCACCAAACGGGGTAGGGAAATGCTGACCGAATTTCTCTGATCCACATGTACCTAGACCCAATCCCAACTTCCCTCGTAAGTATAGCGGAACCACGGCCCCTAGTGAAAGAAACACAGCCAAACTTCCCAACTGCTTACCCCAACTGCACCAAGCTCTCATCCCTCATCACGAATACAGAATCTTGCCAACAAGGAACAGCCTCCGATCCCTTGCCACCCCATGATCATCTCTTCGATTTCCCAAACGGTTTCACGCCTACTACTTGTCATTTGCGAGTGTTTCGTCATGACTATATTTCCCTTCTGTGGAGACAAATCCGGACCCCAAGCGAGGTATGGAAAAGCTGGTCGAATTTTCCACAAACACCCAGAACAGAACCCCACTTGCTCCGTTGGAACAGCTAACCCGGCCCCAAGAGAAACAGGAAATCCCCACCAACTGCACCAAGCTCTCATCCCCCAACATGTTTACAGAGTGTTGGCCAGCATGAAGCAACTCTCCAGCCCCTATTGCCCCACGAGCATTTCAGTATCCTTTGCAATTGACTTCAAGCCAAATACAAGTCAATGCACGTACAAGAAGCATGGAGTATCCTCAGACAACATGTGGAAACGGAATACTAAGTTTTATGGCGCAAAACCAAGAGGAAAATGACATCAAATGCGCCTAAAGCCAAAGAAATCCAAAGCAAATCCGAGGATAATTACCTTGCCAAAGGCAAGATAGCAACCGTCAAAGGCCAGGGCCTAATCTTTACAATGTGGAATGACACAACACAAACCACTAATTCAGACCCAGGACCATCATTTAGCCCACCAGATTCCTTGAGCACCCGG
Organism: Chara braunii; assembly: GCA_003427395.1. Taxonomy (NCBI): domain Eukaryota; kingdom Viridiplantae; phylum Streptophyta; class Charophyceae; order Charales; family Characeae; genus Chara; species Chara braunii. The sequence continues at coordinate 5,525,486 of BFEA01000013.1, forward strand.
ATCAATTCCTGCTAAAGCACCACAGGTTTCCATACCAAAGGCACACAACAAGCATTCGACTTTTCCTCGCCTCTATCTAGACCAAACATCCCCCCTCAACAACTTAGCCTCCTATGACAACACATACAGGTTTTACCAACAGAATGCATGCCAAGCATTAAACCCACACTGACCCAATCCCCAATATAAGGAACCACACAGCCCTAACCCCCCTTAATCCTCCCCAGACCTGTCTCTTCCCTCCGACACGCGACTAACCCCATCACCCCCACACAAACCACCCTGAGCCCAACCCACCTCACCCATGAATCTACACACCCGACCTCATCTACCATCCAACCCCACAAGGGCCACAACCTAGACCTACAAACACCCATCAGTCCTTTCTCAAGCTATTTAAACAATACTAGCCACACCATATAAACAGCTCCCCGCCTCCCCCCCAAAAAAAAAGAAAAAAAAAACTTTTCTATCAAGAATAACTCAGGTTATGAGATATAGGCCATAAGAAGGGCTTACAAGTAAAGGTGAACAAGACAGCTAAAACAGCTAGGTTTTAAGTTTTAGTACCAGGTAAATTTTATAGAAGAGGAAGGACAAAACAGAGAGGATAGAAGTTAAGCATATTCTTAGGCAATACTAACTAGACTGGAAAGTGTTTAGGGTTTATCATGTCCTAAACATGAGGACCACATCTACATTTCTCGTATTTGACGTGTATCCGACAGTCTTAAGAACTGAGAGGAACAAGTTAGATGCGACCTCCCGTAAGCAAGTCTACAGGGTCCACAGGTCTGGTTTCATTTCCATGTCTTGGGATCAAAATAAAAGTATTCATGCTAACTTAGGCAGGGGTGAGGGGTGGTAAATCCTTCTAACAAGAGGTAATCAATGCCGTCCCTCGGGCTTCGTTTTCATGTCTTGGGATCAAAATAAAAGTATTCGTGCTAACTTAGGCAGGGGTTAGGGGTGGTAAATCCTTCTAACAAGAAGTAATCGATGCCATCCCTCGGGCTTTCCTACCTTAAAGGGGAAGAGCGTGTGCGAGTCCTGTATGTATTTCCTATGGCTTGCCGGTGGAATAGGAACCGGACTGATGCTCCCCACAATGGAAAAGGAGCCAGAACCATATGGTTCTATTTACCAAAAAAAAAAAAGAAAAAAAAAAAGAAAAAGAAAAGAAAAAAAAAAGAGAAAAAAAAAATGAAAAGATAGCACTCGGCAACGCATTCAACATGGAACAGACAATGTACAAAAATCAATCAGATCATCAGCGGAGTACACAGCATGGGCAAGGAAGCAGAAAAAGCTTACCTGGAAAACCTGCAATCGAGAACTGAGATGGAAGGGAAGGGCAAAATCAAAGGGAGAGGAGACTCAGGGCACATGAAAAGGAAATCCAGAAACGACGAAGAAGAGAATCACAGACAACACCTGACTCAAAGAAAAGCGAAGAGGAAAATTGTTACATGCTGCGCCTGCAACAGGCTGCACGGGCCACTTTCAGGCCCGTGACGTTTTCAGGCCAAAAGCCTGAAAACAAGGGCCTATAGGCCCTGTGTCGTTTCAGCCTGAAAGCCTGAAAACAAGGGCCTACAGGCCCTGTATCGTTTCAGCCTAAATCAGGGCCTTTCCGGCCCTGAGTCTTTTCAGCCTGAAACTGAGGGCCATTTTCAGGCCCTCATCAGATCGACCCGCCCTGAAACTCAGGCACCAAACCAGGGTTTTAGCGCAGGCTATTTTGGGCCTGTTTTCAAGACAACCCCTGGTTGAGCTTCAATGCCAGGGTCTGGCACGTTTCGGCATTGGCAAGAGCAGCCTCCTGGACGGGCCAGCACTATATAGGACTGGCCCGCCCTTCAGCCTGGTAGGTAGTTCCTAGGTACTTCCCGGGCACTTCACGTGCAGTTCAGGAGGCAGGAGGTAGGCTTCAGGATTCGGCAGCAGCACTCTGGAGGAGCGCTGCAGGAGTAGTTGTAGCACTAGCAGTAGTCTTCAGCGCTGGGCGCTAGTAGCGTTAGCAGTAGTCTTCAGCGCTGGGCTCCATAGGAGCTAGAGCAGCACTAGAGAGAGAGAGATTGGGCGGAGGCCAGGGAGACTTACTTGCAGTGCCATAGCTCCAGCTTCGTCTTCGAGGTACCTGCAGCACAGCGCCAGCTTCACAGGTTAGTACCTGGCACGTGTGTGTGTGTGTGTGTGTGTGTGTGTGTGTGTGTGTGTGAGAGAGAGAGAGAGAGAGAGAGAGAGAGAGAGCTCTTCTTCTTCCTCTTCTCAGTCCACCATCTCCCTCTCACCCTCTCGCTATCTGACTTCACTGCATCAGCAGACTACGAGAGAGAGAGAGAGCTTGGTGACATTTGGATCCAGACTCGATGTTGGGCTTCAGACATTTTGATGCGGGATTATTTGGGACTTGTAACAAAGACTTGGTGTTGACGACTTTCCCATCCACCCCCTCCTCTTCTTCGTCTGTTCCCATCCTCTTCGTCTGTGCATGATCAGGACCTGGCGCATTCTTCCTGTGTGTAGCGCCAGGCCTCCTTCACACCTCGTGATGAAGATGATGTATGTGTAGTCTGCATTGCAACATTGATTGGGCTCGTCATTGGTATTCTAGCATTCTGCTGCCCTATCTTGTACTACATGAGAGAGGTCAGTCCCGGTCAGGTCAGGACTTGTATCTAAGTCTTCCTCTGCGCTACAAAGCATCGTCTTTGTATGTATCAGAATGTACATTGCTTGTTGAGATTCTACTTGCACTGCATTGTCCATTCGGTCCTTTTCATCACACTGCGGATCCTCGGTTATATATGTACATCGCCCAACTGGGCATGTAACAGTTGGTATCGGAACACCGCACGCGAATCAGGACAACCTGATCTGACACGTGTGCGGGGACTAGGTAGCTGATTAGTCTTGATTGATTGATTAGAGCACACTAGTTAGCCCCCAAAATCACGATTTTGACCTCACTGCCAAAAAAAAATTTCGTTGTTGAAAATCACAATAGCGCAACACTTGAAATTTCCGTTGTTGAAAATCACAATAGCGCAACACTTGGATTTTGTTTTCCCGCTATTTCTGTTGTGGAAAATCACAATAGCGCAACACTTGAAATTTCCGTTTTCGTTTTTCTTATGAAAATTCGAAATTTCGTTGTTGGAAAATCCGGAATATTCTTTTTTTCGGAAATTTTGATTTCCTTTTGCAATTTCCTGTTATTTGGAAAATCCAGAATATTTTTTTTCTGAAATTCGTTTTATTTTTAAAACGGTACGTGAAATCCCTCTTGCATTTAACATTCTCCAAACTGCGCGTATTCTCATCTGAGTAATTCCGAATATTTTGTTCTATTTTACTTTCGGAATTCTTATCGGACAATCATTTGCAGTCTGAAAGTTCGAATTTTTTCCTCGGGGTAATTTCACACTTCAGGGGGAATTGGGAGGCCTACTGAACTTGCAAACGAGTATGTTTTTCTTTTTCTCGAAATTTTTTGCAATGTTCAAACTTTTCTTTTTGATTAGTGGCTCCTTATCTGGGCGATTTATCCCACCCACCCCTCCCCACCTACGTTGTTGCCCCCTCTGGTCTTATCTTCTCTATCTGTCTCCTGGTACACCGTGCGGCAGCATTGATTGGATTCTCGAGTACGAACGCGTGACATCCGTCCCAGACCTTTAAATGGGCTTCAAGGCCGTCAAACACTACTTCATCTCGAGGTCGTGTCCGACGTTGGGCAATGCCTTGACTCACGTCGAGGACACCCTGACGACAACGGCGGAGCTCTTTGACAAGGCTGCACAGATTATTGTCACGAACAAGGAGGCCAAGAACCTCCACCGTTCGTCTGCGACAGGCCTGAGCAGAGATCAGCATCGACCGGAAGTGGCCGTGGTCGCGACGGCAACGCCAAGCGACCAATCTAGCGAGGGCGTGTCTGCCAATGAAGGGGACTGACTCGCAGCCGCCTGGAATGGTGGCCGCCTCGGCAAAGGCCGAGGACGAGGCAAGACGAAGACAAACACCGCATCTAGCCTCGGGCCCGGCGCAGCAGCTCCAGCCCCATGGTCCCATTACGGTATCTCCAAATAGGCGTACAAGGCACGCACGAGATTCCACTATTGTCTATGGCGCAATAGCGATCTCCACGAGACAGTGGGCTGCCCGTCGAAAGGCAAAGGCAAATCGGGAAACTGAGCACCGCTGGGAGTGCCTCGATGACACTCTCGACGCCTTCCGAACCGCTCGCTTCGCGGGTGACTGCCCTTCGTTCCGAGGCACATGTGGAAGTCGATAGTCCTCCTTTTCTATATTCTTATGAGGACTATGCTGCCCGACTCGTTCCTACGCTGGGTACTCATGCTTAAGGACAAGATGTGTGTGCCGCATCTTCTCCGTCCGGCAGCGGTGACTTATCGTCTTCAAGTGGTTCTTCACGGGATTCGGCGAGTGAGTTCAACATAGAGGTATTGGACCTGCTCACGTTCGAGGATTTCGCATGGCTTCCTCTCCCGACCATGGGCCGATTGTGGGGACCGCAATGCACAGCATTATGTGCTCATCTTCACACATACTTATCCTTCTATGCACCACCAACTTCGCCGACGGATGACGAAGTCGCGGTGGGGGACATCCTTGCGTATGTTACCAAGGTGGCCCGCGAGTTTCGCAATCAGCGGTACGATGACAACAACGCACCGCTCCTCTATGTCCGCATCCAAGTTGGGCAAGCGTCCTGCAACGCTTTGCTGAATAGCGGCGCGTCTCGCAATTTTATGAGCCAAGCCTTTATGCAAAGGACTGGCTTTGGCACGCAAGTACGGAGGAAGGCAAACCCAACGGCGATCAAGTTGGCGGACGGAAGGACGCAGCAACTTATTGACCGCTACATCGAGGTCGTACCGGTGTATTTCGCACCTCATGCATGCGAACCAGTGACGTTCGAGACACGGACTTCGATATTAGTTTGGCAATGCCTTGGCTTGCAAGTGCAAATCACACGGTCAACTTCCCCCGGCTGACTCTTACCGTTCGCGACGCTTTCGGGGACGATGTGTCGTGTATTATTCCTCTTTCGCACCCTTCGATCTGATGCCAAGCGGTGACGGCCAAGTCATTCCGAGCTACTTGTGCTTACGAGCGGCCCGACGAAATCGGCCTATGCTTCCTACGGACCGTCGCGGTAGCCAACTCTTCACCCACGGACTTGTCTCCGGACCCCCGTGTGGTGCGGTTGCTTGACGAGTTCGCCGACATCCTCGAGTCACCTACCGTTGTGGTGCCGGATCGGTCGATCTCTCACGGAATCATTCTTGAGGCCGGTGTCGTGCCCCGCCGAAAGGTTGCATTTATCGCATGAGCAAGGAGGAGTTTACGGTCCTCCGCACACAACTCGATGACTTGTTGGACAAGGGCTGGATCCGTTCTAGTAGCTCTCCATATGCAGCACCAGTTCTCTTCGTACGGAAGAAGAACAAGGATCTACGTGTGTGCATCAACTACCACGCAAACCATCAAGAATGTGGGGCCTCTTCCTCGTATCGACGATCTTCTTGAGTGATTGGGTGGCGCGAAGTATTTTTCTAAGTTGGATTTGAAGACGCGGTATGGGCATTTTGAGTGGTGGTCATGCCTTTTGGCCTCACCAACGCCCCGACGACCTTTCAAGCGGCAATGACCAACGAGCTATGTGCGATGTTGGACCGGTTCGTGATGGTCTACTTAGACGATATTCTCGTCTATAGCCGGACATTGGAGGATCATCTTGGGCACCTTCGACGAGTGTTGGAGACGCTCCGCCGCGCCAAGTACAAGTCCAACTGCGACAAGTGTGAATGTGTCCTGCAAGAGCTAGAATACTTAGGCCATTTTGTCACACCGGAGGGCATCAATCCGTTGTCGGACAAGATTCAAGCCATCCAAGAGTGGCCGGAACCACGGAACGTCACGGATGTCCGTTCGTTCCTTGGCCTTGCGAGCTGCTACCAACGTTTCATCAAGGGATACTCAAAGATCGCGACCCACTTGACCAAGCTTCAATGCGAGGTTTGACCGTTTGACTTCGGAGAGGATGCGCGGGAATCATTTTTGGCTCTCAAAGCCAAAAATGCAGAGGTCTTGTGCATATACGACCCGCTTTTGCCTACGCGCGTCACTATGGATGCGCCCGACTATGGCATTGGTGTCGTCCTCGAACAACACGATGGCGTGGACTGGCACCTGGTTGCCCGTCGTGCACTCCATTGATGATGCACACAAGAAGGAGCTCCTCGCCTTCGTCCACGTGCTCAAGCGGTGGCGACACTTCCTCCTTGGTCGAAGTCAATTCCAATGGGTAACGGACAACAATCCGTTGGTCTTCTACAAGATCCAAGACATCGTCAATAGCACCATTGCCCGTTGGATGGCTCTCATCGACCAATTCGACTTCTTTCCGGATCACATTCTGGGGAAGTCAAACCATTTTGCAGATGCTCTTTCACGGTGTCAGGATCCTACTAATGCCTCGTCATTGATCGTGAGCATCCCGATGACCTGCTTCCAACGGACAAGCCAGACCAAGACCCTCCTTCCGACCCACGCATCACTTCCCTCCTCACGGAGCTCAAGAACGTCTTTCCTGAGTCTTTGCCCGTCGGTCTACCTCCCGATCGTGCATCTGTCACACCATCGATCTAGAACCCGACCACACTCCCCGTGTCGGCCACCATACCAACTCTCCGTCCCTGAGGCCGAGGAAATGAAGCTGCAACTTAATGAACTCCTTGAAAAAGGATTCTTTAAGCCTAGCTTATCACCCTTCGGAACCAGTTATCTCTCCGTCAAGAAAAACGGCACCTCTGAACTCCGCATGTGCAAAGACTACAGCGCCTTGAACTAGATCATGATCAAGAACAAGTATCCACTACCCCGCATCTCCGAACTTCTTGATCGCCTCAATGGAGCCAAATATTTCACCAAGATTGACCTCCGCAGTGGTTTCCACCTGGTCCGCATTCACGAAGAAGTTACTCATAAGGCTGCCTTCCGCTCTCACTTCGGGCACTACAAGTTCCTTGTGATGCCTTTTGGCCTCACAAATGCCCCAACAAATTTCCAGTCTACTATGAATCACATCTTTCATTTTCTCGAAGTTTGTGTCGTCGTCTATGTTGACGATATCCTGGTCTTCAGTCCCACCTTCAAAACCGACCTTCAGCACATCCGCCAGGTCCTCTCTATCCTCAGAGACAAAAGTTCTATGCCAAGCTCAGCAAATGCATTTTTGTTGCCTCAAGCGTAGAATACTTTGGCCACATCGTCTCGACTGATGGTATCTTGGTCTTCCCAACTACTACCGCCCCTTCATCCGTGACTTCTCTAAAATCTCCTACCCCCTCCACGAGCTCACTCTCAAAAACGAGCCTTTTGCATGGAATGAACATCGTCAAGCCGCCTTCAACCGCCTCAAACGAGTCATTACCACCGCCCTTGTCCTCAAGATTGCTGACCCGTCTCGACACTTTTATCTTACCACCGATGCCTCAGACTTTGCTCTTGGAGCCGTCTTGTCCCAACACTTCCCTCGCGACACCCCTCCATCAAGGATTCCCCCACTAACTTCGGGGCTCCACCCGACAAGTATCCTATCGCATTTGCGAGCAAGAAACTCATCCACGAGGAGATGAACTATCCCTCCAATGAGAAGGAACTCGCCGTCATCCATGCCCTCAAAGTCGGGCGCCCATACCTCGACGGTCAGCACTTCACTATCCGCACCGACAACATCGTCTCAAGCATACTCACCAAGAAAGATATCAGACCCCGCCAAACTCGATGATTAGACTTTCTCACCCAGTTACATTTACCATCTGTCACACCCCTGGCAAAAGCAACCATGTCGCTGATGTCCACTCTCGACTATATCATTAGAAGCCCCCTGAGAAAGTATGTGCTGCCATGACCCATGTTCAACACCTACCTTCACTCCACCACCGCCACACTCACGAGTACTCTTCATGCCCCAATTTCTCTACCATCTACAGCGAGCTTCATGACCTCGACACCGTCCTCGACTACTCCCTCCACCACAACCTCTTGTACATTAACACTAAATGCACTTGGTGACTCTGTATCCCTACGCACGTGGTCTCCGTACCCAACTCTTGGTCGAACACCACGACGCCAAGACCGCAGCACACCTTAGTTTCGAGAAAACATTCGACACCATCTCTCACTGCTTCTACTGGCCCTCACTCCTCGCCAACATCAAAGCATACATCCACTCATGCCCCACTTGTCAAGCAATCAACCCCTCAAACCAGGCCAAGCCTGGTAAGCTCTAGTCATTGCCTATCCTCACCCATCCGTGGTAGTCCATCTCTATGGATTTCGCGTGCGGTCTCCCCAAGATCGACCGCGGCTATGACTGCATCTATTTCATTGTCTGCCGCTTGGCCAACCGGGCCCAACTCTTGGTCGAACACCACGACGCCAAGACCGCAGCACACCTTGGTTTCGATAAAACATTCGACACCATCTCTCACTGCTTCTATTGGCCCTCACTCCTCGCCGACGTCAAAGCATACATCCACTCATGCCCCACTTGTCAAGCAATCAACCCCTCAAACCAGGCCAAGCCTGGTAAGCTCTAGTCATTGTCTATCCTCACCCATCCGTGGTAGTCCATCTCTATGGATGTCGCGTGCGGTCTCCCCAAGATCGACCGCGGCTATGACTGCATCTATTTCATTGTGTGCCGCTTGACCAACCGAGCCCATTTCATCCCTTGCACCACTT
>BFEA01000013.1:5553271-5595828 GCA_003427395.1 Chara braunii
TAGCTGAGCTGCGCTGCTGTAAGCTGGGTGAAGCACAGGGTGGTCCTTGGGTGCTAGTGGCATCTGTGTTGGGGAACGAGGTTGTGAGTGTGGCGTCATCTTTCGGCATCGTAGTGTAGGCTAGATAGGATCTGCCACATGTAGTCTGGGCGCCGAGCGCCATATAGGATATCAACTCTGGTTCTTCGTTGATGATGATGGGACTATTTAAGCATTGTCAATTATGAACTCTTGGTGTGTTCTTATTTGGTGAATCTCGTGATGCAATTCTGCTGTTGGTTCGAGGTCACGATTATCTGGACTCATCTGATGTTGTTTGATTGCTGAAGTTCGCTATTGCTCATCTTCCTTGCAATTTGGTATTGGAGCTGTGGTACGATTGCGCTCATCTGGCGCTTGTCTTCTGCCTTATGCGGTACATACCTGCGGTCTGCTTGGCGAGTTTGGCCATAATTGGTGCGTAGTGGGGAGGGTGGAGACGAGTGTATTGGCGACCTAGGAGGTAAGGGGATCGCCAGGAAGGCTACGTGGGGGTAATGCGGTATGGATAGTGTGATGAGAACTATCTAATGTGCGATTGATGTTGAGGTGGAACGGCGAGATAATGCTGGTTGTGCCGATGCAGTGACTGGTCGTCGCAATCGCCGTTTGGTCATCTGGTGAGATTATCTCTGTGGTTGGGGGCAGCTATTCGAGGTACGTTGCTCTTAACCTCATCTACCCTCTCCGACACTTCTTACCGTGAGGTTGTGTGTTCCTTCTTGAGAGTCCTCTGATTGTGAGGTGTCGAGTGCGCTCAACCTTGAGAGTCGGCAATGTTCACGTGGAGCATCACGGAGAAGATGGGCGGAGCTTTCTGAAGGGCCCTGGACGAAGCACTGGGTCATGGTCACCACGCCAACCCACAGGGAGTAGAGCACGCATGCCTTGCTGCTTGTCCTTTGTTCGGCTTGCTGCGCTGGTAGATGGGTACTGATGGGCAGGCCAGCCCTTAAGGGAGACGAGACCGGGCGTCTTTAAATAAGCACCGAAAGGGGAACCATTGGCTGTGATCGTCGTCCGGTTGCGACGTAAAAGAATTCCTGGAGTCACTTGGGGGGGGGATCAGCCAATGGTTGTAAGGCTCGCTGCACATGAGGATAATCTAGTGCAGGGCTGGCCAGCTCAGCAGATACTCGGGGCACAGGGGTGGGCCGGACACACACCTTTGGTCACGCAACGCCTCCGGATTGCTCAGGGACGCTGACGTCAAGTGATACTCAGGGGAACTAAGGGAGGGGTAAATTCCAGGTGATAAGTTCAAGAAAATTCCATGCTGTCCTATACACAAATAATTCTATTTTTTATATTTTTATTAGTTAGGTGTACCGCCATTAACATCTGACCGACAACATTAGTTAGGACTGCTTCTTGTTCATGATGCTTGTGTTTGTGAAGTAGTCAAACTAAAAATAGTTTTATTTGTAGGAATTTGACTTACGTGTTGACCCAAATGTACAGTCTCCGAAACAGCCACCAGTTAAGTGGTCCGTGCACTACGCTGCGGTAGGCACCTAGAGTGCATTAGTGCAGATTGTGTACACGACCGGATCTTGCGATCGGCAAGGCGCCCAGTAGCCCACTTGGCATTAGGACCAGAGGGTGACAAATATCTATTTCGCCAGCTTAGGGAGAGGCAGCAGCAGCAGCGGAGGGCTAAAGCAGCAGAGGCTAGCAGGGCACTCGTGAGTGAAGCCACAGCTTCAGAAGCCATGGCCACTGCAGCGCAGCAGTCTACCCAGGCCGGTAGTTCAGGGTCTGTTGGGTCAACGGTTGCGCGGACCCAGAGTCAGTCCACTGGCGTCATGGCGAGCCAGCCACTGGTGTTAACTCCTGATGAGATCGCCATACAACAAGCAGCATTGCAGGAGGCACAGCTACAGAAGGTGTAGGAGATATAAAAGCGGAGAAAGATAGAATGATGAGAAGAAGAGCCAGGATGCAACGTAGACAAGCGGACGTTAGTGAGTTGGAGGAGATGGACCTGACGAACGTGCTTGATGATGTGAGACTTGTACGGTCTGTCCTGCTGAATGTAGGAGCGATGCAGGACCATTAGACAACCATCCTTTAGGACATCCAGCAAAGTCTGGCCCTGTTGGTTGGGCGAACGCAGGCAACGTCGCCAATGTCCGGGCTTGGTGCCTGGCCCGTTGTGCATCCTCCTCCGCATGTCCAACCGGTGATTGGGGTATCCCCATATGTGGCCCCGTCATCGGTAGCGATCGTTTCCCTGGGCATGCCGCTGTCAGGAGGGGTATCAACAGGGACTAGTTTGCAGGTTCCTGTTCAGACAATGTTCACCCAAACTCTGATGCAGGTTGCAGTCACCACGCAGCCTGCTGTCTCGCAGCCTGTGCAGCCGCAAGGCACACAGCCCCAGCAGCTAGCACAACAACCTGTGTCACAGGGTCCACAACCTGCCGTGATGCAGGGGCCGGGACAAACACAGTGGGTTCCAAAGACGGCCATCGCCGCTCCGAAACCCTTCACAGGGGACAAGAGAGGCGAAGACCTCGACACATGGTTGAGGTCAGTACCAGTCTATGTGAGGTGTAAACTTACCTTGCCTCACGAAGAAGTGCTTGTGGCTGCTTCCTACATAGTGGGTAGTGCAACAAGATGGTTGAGTACTTACCTTGCCTCACGAAGAAGTGCTTGTGGCTGCTTCCTACATAGTGGGTAGTGCAACAAGATGGTTGAGTGGTTTAGGGGTATGGTCATGACTTCCGCGCTTGGGCGGTCACCCAGAAATTGGAGGACTTCCTGAAGATGGTGGAGGACAGGTGGCACGATCCTCAAGAGGCCCAAAGGGCCACTGATGCGATCCTGACACTGCACACGCGGCGGTTCAAGTCAGTAAGGGAAGCCACCGACGTTGTTGAGCGTCTGATCTGTGTTTCAGGGGTGCGCTAAGACCCCCGGGTCTTACTTACCTCGTACCTGAGATGCTTCTCATTGCCTCTTAGGAACCTGTTGGCAAGAGAGGCCAACAACAATATGCACAACTTTCCTTCGTTCAGCAAGATGGCCCTAGACCTTGAGGCTAAGATAGGGCATGGACAGGCACCCACTACGGATGGGAGGAAGAAGACACTGCGTCCCAACTGGAAGGCGAAGGGTCGCTTAATGTTTGTTGATAACGATGGTTCTACTATCGAAGTAGACGAACGCTTTCAGGAAGGAGTAGGTTCAGAGGCGGGCAGCGTAGAAGCTTCAGAGGGTGGAGTAGTCGATGCCGTAGCCCAAAAAGGTAAGGCGACCGGTAGACACCGTGGAGGTTCCCGGTCAAGGAATCAAGTAGACCCAAATGCTCCTCCATGGGAGAAAGTGGGTCTCACATAGGATGTGCGGAGAGATCGGTAGTCACGGCAGGCTTGTATTCGTTGTGGTCAATATGGCCATAGCCAATACAAGTGCCGCAACAAGAAAGTAACCGAAAAGATCCCGCCTGCGATGGGGCAGGTGTTGGGATCCTCTCATCCCGTCGGTAGCAATGTTGCCAGTTCTTCAGGCAGTGCTCGGGGAAACACGTCGGGCCAGTAGGAATAGTACCGGTTCCTGCTAGGGAAAAGGTGGTGGAGACACCCTCACCATCTTGAGAGAAGGCCCAAGCTACTGACTCCAGTGTCGTCCCGCAAACACGTTCAGACCCATCGAGCCTCTGTTCGATAAATGTGTTTGAGTCCTTAGAGGAGCTAGAGGTGGAGTGGTCTAGATCAGACCCGCTAGCTTCTTGGACGGCCCTAGTCAAAACCTCTAAGGGTGAGATGTTCGTCAACGAGGTTGTCATTGGTGGCTGCAAGGCTGGGGCCTATTATGACACTTGCTCGACTAGGAACTTTATTAGTCGTGCGTGCGTTGAGAGGCTGCGTTTACAGGGGCGAGTGCAGCGCCTGAGTCGACCTGTGGAGTCTACCTGTGCCAACGAACAGCGCATGGTAGTCAATGACTATCTCCAGGATGTAGAGTGTTGTTTCCCGTACGCACTAGGGGAATTGAGACATCGCGTCTCGTTCCTAGTGAGTGACGAGCTCCCAATGGATATGTTACTAGGTATGTACTACCTCTCTGTGGCACATCCCCAGTTTGACTGGGACCAAAAAGTGGTCAAACACACTTTGCCAGGTGGAGGGACCGCCAGATTACATAAGTTCAAAGCTAGTAGTCTGATTGAGTCCTATGGGTGCATGTGTGCGGCCGCGTTTTACAATTACTATAAGCAAAACCAGGAGGAGGGTATGTACTTAGTTTATGTCTCTGCTGCAGGCGAGCCGGTGAAAATGCCGCCAGAGATAGAGGGAGTAGTTGCCAAGTACCTGATCTTTTTGAAGAGCTGACAGGGGTTGTAGAGAGGGAGGTCGTCCACGCGATAGAGATTATCCCAGGGTCTAGCATCCCGAAGGGTAGGATCTATCGGATGTCTCCAGGCGAGCTTGATGAGCTTCGTCGACAACTCAAGGAACTCGTAGAGATGGGTTGGATCCGGCCGAGTGTCTCTCCTTGATCTCTAGTATTCGTACCTAAGAAGGAGGGGGTTACACTTAGGATGTGCATTGACTATAAGGGCCTCAATGCCATCACTATAAAGAATAGAGAGCCCCTACCACGCATCGATGATCTGTTAGATAGAGTGAAAGGGTGTCGGTACTTCAGCAAGATAGATCTGAAGTTCGGGTACCATCAGATTGCAATCCGGCCCGAGGATCAACACAAAACCGCTTTTCAGACCAGGTACGGTCTGTACGAGTTTGTGGTGATGCTTTTCGGCCTTTGCAATGCTCGTGGCACCTTTCAACACGCTATGAATCGGATATTCCATGACTACTTAGATAAGTTTGTCATCGTGTACCTCGATGACATACTTATTTTTAGTAAGACTGTCGAGGAGCACGTTGCACACTTGGACAAAGTCCTTAGTCTCCTGCGTCAGCACAAGTTCAAGATTAACGGTGAGAAGTGCGAGTTTGGCCGCACCCGTGTCTTGTACTTGGGTCATGAGATCTCCGCGGAAGGGTTGAAGCCCGATGACGCGAAGGTGGCCAGCATTCGTGACTGGCCACGTCCTCAGTCTGTGACAGAGATGAGATCTTTCTTAGGAATGAGAGGCTACTAACTATAGCATAGTGGCCGCTTCTTTGACTGATCTGACCCGCCTTGACACCCCATGGGAGTGGACAAATGAGTGCGAGGCTGCTTTCAGACATCTGAAGCATGCGTTGACGCACTACGAGGTCTTGAAACTTCCTGATCCTGATAAGTCGTTTATAGTCACCACGGATGCCAGCCAGTATGGCATTGGCGCCGTGCTCGCGCAGCAGGAGGGGCCAAAGTTGAGGCCTGTAGAGTACATGTCCAAGAAAATGTCGTCTCGGAAGTTGGCTAAGTCCACCTATGAGAAGGAACTCTATGCGGTTTACAAGGCTCTGACCCATTGGAGACACTACCTCCTTGGGAGGTTCTTCATCCTCAGGACTGATCTTCAGACTCTGAGATGGATGAGAACTCAGCTTGTACTCTCTGACGCCCTCAAGCGTTGGATCGAAGTCATTGAGCAATATGACTTTGACCCTCACTATCTGAAAGGGGAGTACAACAAGGTTGCTGATGCCTTGTCGCGTAGACCTGATTTCTCAGGTGCGCTGATTACTGAGTTTGATCTGACGGACAGTGTTACTCAGTCTTTGGTGGAAGCCTATCGCGAGGACCAGTTCATGTCTGAGATCATAAGCAGACTTGAGGCGAAGGACAAGAAGACTTCTGCCGAGTTTGAGTTGGTCAATGGCTTGCTGTTCCTTGAGAAGGAAGGGAATAAACGATTGTGTGTCCCAAATAGTGAGTCTTTGGGTAGTTTGTTTTTAGGACAGTGCCATGATGCCACCGGCCATTTTGGGTATAAGAAGACCGCAGCCAATCTGCTGCAGCGGTTCTGGTGGGCCGTGGTGGCCCACGATGATGCGAGATGCCCAACTGTACGTGGAGACTTGTCAAGTTTGTCAAAGGGACAAGCCACGTACTCAGGCTCCTCTTGGGCTTCTGAAGCCCCTTCCGATTTCGGAACGGCCTGGTGAGAGTCTGTCCATGGATTTCATGGATACTTTGATCACCAGCAAGAGTGGGATGCGTCACATCTTCGTCATCGTGGATAGATTTAGTAAGTATGCTAGGTTAGCCGGAAACAGCAAAGACGGAGTATGTGATCCGAATGTTCAAAGAGAACTGGGTTAGAGACTTCGGTTTACCGAAGTCTATTGTCAGTGACAGGGATGTCCGGTATACCAGCGAGTTGTGAAGGGCCGCTACTGCAGAGCAGGGAACTCGGTTGCAAATGACTTCTGGGAATCACCAGAGGCCAACGGTAAGGCTGAGCAACTGAACCGCGCTGTACAACACCTGTTGAGGCATTACATCAAGCCCAACCAGGTGGACTGGGATGAGAAGCTTGCTCTCATCGCCAGCTTGTACAACAACGTTGTACACAGCGCCACCGGGGTGAGCCCAAACAGCTTACTCCCAACATTTAAGCCTAGACTGCCCCTAGACTTTCTTCTCCCTGAGAATCAATCCACTGCTGCACCAGGCACCTTAGAATTTGCTTACCACTATGAACAGAAGATGCAGCAGGCTGTAGAACAAATGCAGAAGGCGCAGGCTGCAATGATAGAGTCTGAAAATAGACTCCGTCGGCCTTCTACATTTGAGGTTGGGGATAGGGTCTGGGTTAAGTCTTCAGAACTGGGACAAGAGCATGGGATCTCCCACAAACTCATGCCCCAGTACTTTGGACCCTGGGAAGTCTTGGACATCGTTGGGACAGATCCGGACGGGCCATCTTATGTTATCCGGGTCCCTGGTCATCTCCGTACTTACCCTGTCTTTCACGCCTCCAAGCTGGCACCTTTCGAAGAGACTGATCAGTTTCCTTCTCGTCGCTCAATGCTGCCTCCAACCATGGATGGAGAAGTGGACATCGATGACATCGTGGATCACAAGGAGCTGCCAGCTCAGAGACCTGCAGGAAGTGGACGTCCTCCGAAACCGAAGATGCAGTACCGCGTTCGGTTCAGACATCATACTAATCTTAAGGAGGACCGTTGGTTCACGAGGGAAGAACTCATGCAAACCGCTCCCCAAGTTGTAGCCCAATATGAGAAATCTTTGCAGAAGGGAAAGCGCCCCATGATTGAAGACAGAGCTTCTCAGAGGATTGTTGAAGCTAAGGAGGAGGGAATGCGAGGCCATTGCCTCGATAAGCCCATAAGGCCCCATTTTGCAGCCCGTCGGCCGCCCTAAGTGAAGGCAGGCTCGACGAGGCCCTCAGGGCCCTATTGTGGCCGCCACGTAACTCAGGGAAATTTAGGCAGTTGCGCAGCGCCAGTTGGTTGAGTGAACCCAGGCCCTGGGACACCTGTGTGAATGTATGTGAAGCAGGCCTTGGGCTGGATACGGGTACCGGGTCAAACACAGGCCAAAGGCAGTTGGGCGCATGCAACCACCTCAGGCCCAGGGCCTGTTTTCGTTCGTGACTGGGCCTCAGGCCACCGGGGCCTACTGGAAGCTTCCTGGGACTGGACGCAGGCAGGCCACTTCGATATAGCAAAGGGCCTGCCTCCTCATTCTTCATTCTGGTGCTGGCTGCATGCTGCGCAAACGCTGCTGCGCTATTTGCTGGCTGGCGCCTACGCTCTCACGGGCGAGCAGGGAAGGAGCATGCAGCCATAGCTGAGCTGCGCTGCTGTAAGCTGGGTGAAGCACAGGGTGGTCCTTGGGTGCTAGTGGCATCTGTGTTGGGGAACGAGGTTGTGAGTGTGGCGAGAGGCATACCTAGTGCTGGAAGCGTGAGACATTGGTCGCTGTATGCTTGTACTTCGGGAAAGTTGTTGATGTCATCTTTCGGCATCGTAGTGTAGGCTAGATAGGATCTGCCACATGTAGTCTGGGCACCGAGCGCCAGATAGGATATCAACTCTGGTTCTTCGTTGATGATGATGGGACTATTTCAGCATTGTCAATTATGAACTCTTGGTGTGTTCTTATTTGGTGAATTTCGTGATGCAATTCTGCTGTTGGTTCGAGGTCACGACTATCTGGACTCGTATGTATGATGCTGTTTGATTGCTGAAGTTCGCTATTGCTCATCTTCCTTGCACTTTACCTATTTCTACTGATTTGGGAGAGAGTCTATCCATGGATCTCATTGACACTCTGGCAGGAGGCATATATTAGTCATTGTGGATAGGTTCTCCAAGTATGCCAGGTTAGTTACGCAGTCTGGGATGGGGAGGGCAGACATGGTTGTCAAGATGTGTATGGAGCATTGGGAGAGATTTTGGTTTGCCAAAGTCTAGAGTGAGTGACAGAGATGTTAGGAGACTGTCTACTAGATGGGGCTTCAGTTATGTCATATGGGAATCATCCTGAAACTGACAGGCAAGCAGAATAGAACGCCTACTGAGGGATTACATCAAGCCCAGCAAGGAAGAATGGGATGAGAGGTTACCTCTCGCGACTTGTACAACAACGGAGTGCACAGTTCTACAGGCCGTTCATCCAATCAGCGTCATTTATGATGGTTGCCCAAGACCCCGTTAGACTTTCTCATACCTGATACTAGGACTGGGCTATTGGCTTTGTTTATGAATGGAAGAAATCATCTCTTTTCTTCCTAGCAAATCCTTGTTTTTTCGAAGCATCCTGTATTTCAGAATTTTCAGCAGATAAAGATTGATCTAAACTTATGTTTTTTTTGTCAAACGTTGTCTCCACAAGGCGCCTTCAAGAATCCACCGAAAAGCTAAGGTTTCTTGACGACTCTTTGGTATAATGGATGGGACTAATTGGGTGGTTTCGGAGATTCTGACTTTTCTTACGTCTAAAATAGGTTTAGGTGTTTATGGTATTATAACAGCAGGTTGGTGTAGTAATTCCAAATATGCTTTTCTAGGAGCACTACGATCTGCTGCTCAAATGGTTTCTTATGAAGTTTCTATTAGTCTTATTATAATTACTGTATTAATTTGCGTAGGTTCTTGTAATTTCACAGAAATCGTCATAGCACAAAAACAGATATGGTTTGGTATTYCCCTTTTTCCTTTATTGATTCTGTTTTTTATTTCTTGTTTAGCGGAAACGAATCGTGCTCCTTTTGATTTACCAGAAGCGGAAGCTGAGTTAGTTGCAGGCTATAACGTAGAATATTCTTCAATGGGTTTTGCTCTTTTTTTTTTTTAAGGGGAGTATGCTAATATGATATTAATGAGTAGTTTATGTACTCTTTTGGGAGTATAGAATTTGGAATAGAATAGGATAAAATGATGCAGCAAACTGTGGAACAGATCCAGAAAGCTCAAAATGCCATGATAGCATTTGTGAAATACATACAAGTTTCTGGTTGGGGAAAGCGTATGGGTGAAGCCTTCTGAATTTACGCAGGAAGTTGACATCTCTCGCAAGCTGATGCCGCAGTATCTTGGGCCATGACATGTCTTAAACATTGCAAGTTCCGACCCAGATGGCCCATCCTAGGTCATTCACTTATTGCGTCACCTTCATACTCATCCAGTATTTCATGCCTCCGAACTCCTTCCTTTTGCATTTAACTAATAAGTTTCCTTTGACGAGATCCGTGCTGCCCCAACCATGGAGGCAGAGGAGGACCGCAGAAACCACGATGTAGTTGCGGGTTGCTTTCAGGCATCGTACGGATCCAAAAGCAGATCGGTGGTTCACTAGAGAGGAGCTGATGAAGACAACATCTCAAGTTGTATCTACCTGCTGAGGGGGAAACGACAAGTGAAGGATGCAGTAATTCTCAGAGGACTATTGAATCAGAGGGGGGGGGAGTGCGAAGCATAAGGCCCTCTTAGGGCGGGCCCTCAACAAAATCGACGAGGACTTTCCTGAGGCGGATGTGAGCAGAATGGGCGTGCATGCAGCATCTTCAACCATCCGGCAGGCCTGACCGGTTGATGATGCTAGGCCCAGCAAAGATGTTGAGGCTTAGGGAACTTACAGTTGAGCCCCAGGCACATTCTGGAAGGGCCCAGGGCGCAGCTACGTGGACAGAGGTTGAGAATCCAAAGCCTACCTCGCCCAGCCGGCCAGCAGTTTGGGCATTGTGGCTGGCTGGTCTGCGACACCAGGAGCTGCTCCAGGAGGACGTGGGGCGCTGGTGAGGCTTGTGGAAGAGGGCTGGGAGGGCGCAACAGCCGAAGCCAGGCTGCTGGTGACATGGCCGAGGAGGTCGGGTGGAGGTCCTTGTGCGAGGGACTGTGGGTCAAAAACGAGGGAAGGGCGATGTGTGGTGTTGCATGCTTGTGAGTACTTCAACAAGTATGGGCAGAACCAAGGGATCAACCAATATAGGATGAGCATGTATGCAGCGGAAGTCTGATAAATGGACTGACTCACATAGACTGATGAGCATGTATGCAGCGGAAGTCTGATAAATGGACTGACTCACATAGACTGACTCACACAGATATCACTCCACACACAAACAATCGTGAGATGGTGGGGTCTGAGCCAATCATAGACGATGCTCAGGCCCCGTACACACATACACAGATGAAGGTGGTAGGAGAGACGAAGGAGGTGGGAGATAATAGGTAGTGCCAAATGTCACCGAGATAGAATCCAGTAGGTCACCGATATGACAGTCCAAAATGTCATCGAACAAGATTAAAATGTTGCGGACAATAAGTCACCAATGTCGGAGGTACGGAGTCCTAATGTAACCGGTGTCCAATCTGTGATGCTGCCGAGTATCAACCCCAACAATCTCCAAGTCTCAAATCAGGTAAGTTCCACAGCCTCTTACCACCGAAGTCCAACACTCTCTGTCCAAATAGTACCAAGTCTCCAGTCGGAAGAAGAAGAAGATGAAGTCTGAAGAAGAAGAAGAAGAAGAAGTCTGAAGGAGAAGAGAAGAAGAAGAAGAGGATAGAGGAGGAGAGAGGTGAGGAAGAGGGGAGCCAGGGACCGTGGAGGGAGGAGAAGACCTCACTCCGGAGTACCTGGCCTGCTGCAACTGACGGAAGCCGAGATCGGCTATGGCTGCTCGCTGCCTGGCTCCTCTTCTCAGCGCTACTGCTGCGCTAGCTCGCGCTACTGCTGCTGCTCCTCTCCTGCGCTAAGAATAGCGCTCTCTCTCAACCAATACGCACTGGCGCTGATGTAGCATGCCAGTGGCTCAATGCCTCACAATGAGGCTGGACCGCTCTTTAGTACCGGTGGAAAAGAGGCCGGCCGCAATGCTGCGAGGCCTGGCCGTGATGTGAACCATCAAGATTGACGATTCAGATCTGATCGGCGGGCGGCGCCGCCAGACCCAAAACGAGAATGTCGTTTGGGCCTGCCCGTCGGTCTGGTCCAAAAATGTGGCCTTTCGGCCTGCTGTAACCCCAAGTCTGGGCCTTTAGGCCCTACTGTGTCCCTCTGGCCCTAAGTCGGGTCCGGTAGGACCCATGTGGCGTCGAAGATGTAACACACTCCCCCTCTTAAAAGACCGAGCTACCTGCGAGGGCGGAGTTGTCTGTCCGATACCGGGGTGGGTCGAGCGGGACGAGCTGCTTCCTTGGCAAGGCGTCGCTTCTCATAGTCGGCGAAGATAAGGGGTGCAGAAGTCTGCAAGTCTGCACTAGAGATCCACCGAGTGCCGTCAGGCGCACATTGCTTGAATGTGACTTTGAACTGCATTGGCTTGTTGCCATACTTGAGGTGCGTGATGACTCGGTCGACTTCCTGATGTCCGTCCATAGAAGGCGGATCATGTGATCGTCGGCCGGGAAACTCGTCAGCGGAAGGTGGCGTGTAGATGGCCAGCTTCGACGCGTGGAAGACCCGGTGCACTGGAAGGTGCGGTGGAATGTTGACCACAAAGGAAGGACCTGCGGGGTCGTCTCCAACGACAGAAGTAACTTCCCATGGTCCGAACCATTTCGGAAGGAGTTTTTGCGAAACGTCCTGCTCGAGCGCAAATTCCTCGGAGAGGACCCAAACAAGGTCTCCCTCGCGGAAAGGACATGGAAGTCGACRTCGGTTAGCTTGCTGCTGCATGCGGATTTGAGCCTTTTGCATATTCGCGCGGGCTTTGATCAGCAAGTCCCGGTACTTCCGAATGGAAGCGGGAGAGCAAGGGACGTCTATGTCGGCTGCTTGTGGCAGAAGGAGATCAGCGAAGATCCGTGCTTTCTCTCCACCATGATGTAGCTCGAATGGTGTGACGCAGATCGCCGGGTGCACCAAAGTGTTATAGGTGAATGCAATGTCGGGAAGCCAGTCAACCCAATCTTTCTGGTCGGGACGGATGAGCGTACGCAACATCATCTGAGCGGTCTGGTGTGCTCGCTCCGTCTGGCCATCTATCTGCAGGTGCCGAGCCGAGCTTGGCTTCATTGTCGTACCGGACTCAGCCATAAGGGAGGTCCAAAAGGCAGACATGAAGCGAGTGTCTCGGTCGCTCACTATGTCTTTCGGAACACCATGGTTGGTAATCCAACCGGTGTGCAAGAGTCGTGCATGCTCAGGTGCTGCAGCATGATACTTGCAAGGAAGAAAGCGAGCATACTTGCTCAAACGGTCAACGACCGTGAGAATACCGGACTCAGCCATAAGGGAGGTCCAAAAGGCAGACATGAAGCGAGTGTCTCGGTCGCTCACTATGTCTTTCGGAACACCGTGGTTGGTAATCCAACCGGTGTGCAAGAGTCGTGCATGCTCAGGTGCTGCAGCATGATACTTGCAAGGAAGAAAGCGAGCATACTTGCTCAAATGGTCAACGACCGTGAGAATACCGTCATGGCCGAGGCGATCGCGGGGGAACGGGCCTGTCACGTCCATAGCAATGGAGAGGCGCGGTGCGCGAGGAATCGGCAACGGTTTCAGTTCGCTGAGGGGGACTCAAGATTGACCCTTGTTACGGTGGCAATGACTCAATGTACCTCGTGACGTCGTGAAGGACGTCGGGCCAGTGAAAACGCTGGCGAAGGCGTACTAATGTGCGGTTTATGCCAAGGTGTGCCGGAAGTTGTGCGTCGTGGAATTCGGCGAGAAGACGAGTCCGTAAGATGCGATCTTGGGGCACAACTAACGAGTCTTTTCCTCTCGTGTAAAGGAGAAGGAACCCGTCGGAAATCCGATAATGGCTACCCGGCGGGTGATCCGATGAAAGCTCCCCGTAAAGCGTAGAGCAAGTCATATCGGACTTGTAGCGTTTTACGAAATGCGGCTGGAGATCGTCATTGAGGTCGAATGTCGTGGTCACAATGGCACAAAAGTCGGGCCGTCGTGAGAGGGCGTCCGCAGCTCGATTGGCGGGACCGGGAATGTGGCACGGGTCAAAGTCGAACTGGTCGATGTAATACATCCATCGACCGATCGTGCTAGTGACCGTATCCTGCGTTTTATAAAAGGTCAACGGAGTGTTGTCCGTATTCCATTTAAAACACCGACGACCGAGAAGAAAGTGGCGCCACCGTTTGAGAATGGTGACGAACGCGAGTAGCTCTTTCTTCCTAGCGTCGTCGAGAGTGTTGACGAGAGGCACCTTTTGGGAGAAATACTCAACCGGATGCCAATCGTCCTCATGACACTGTTCCAACACCGCACCAATACCGTATCCCGAAGCGTCCGTAGTCACTTGGGTGGGAAGGGTGGGGTCGTATATACGGAGGGCAGGTGCGGCTTGCATCGCTGCCTTCAACGTAGTGAACGCGCCACGGGCTGCGTCGTCGAACTCGAAGGGCACCTTTGGGGACTGAAGTCTCGACAAAGGAGCGGCCACTTTCGAGTATGACTTGACGAATCGCTGATGATATCCAGCCAAACCCATGAAAGAGCGTACGTCGGTCGTGCAACGGGGTTCCGGCCAATCCACGATGGCTTGGATCTTGTTCGCTAAGGGACGAATGCCTTTCGGCGTGACATAGTGACCCAAGTGCTCAAGCTCCTGCTTGGCGAACACGCACTTGTCGAGATTCGCTTTGTACTTGGCCAATCGCAAATGATCCAAAACAGCGTGAAGGTGTACGATGTGCTCGTCCAACGTCCTACTATAAACCAAGATGTCATCGAGGTAAATGAGGACGTTGCGATCGAGCAAGTTGCGAAATTCAGTCGTCATAGCTGCTTGGAAAGTCGCGGGGGCATTGGTGAGGCCAAATGGCATGACACCCCACTCAAAATGCCCGTACCGCATCTTGAATGCGGTTTTGTATCGATCTTGAGGCTGGATTTCAGTTTGGTGGTAACCCGACTTCAAGTCCAACTTCGAGAAGTACGTCGCGCCGCCTAACCGCTCAAGGAGATCAGCAGTCCGAGGGAGAGGGTCGGCGTTCTTGTTGTGCGTCAAGTTTCCTATAATCAATGCATAACTGTAGATCTTTGTTCTTCTTCTGGACGAAGAGAACAGGGGCACCGTAAGGCGAACAACTAGGGCGAATCCAACCCTTGTCGAGAAGGTCATCGAGTTGTGCGCGAAGCACTTCGAGTTCCTCTTCGCTCATGCGGTAAATACATCCACGCGGATGGACGGCACCAGCCTCGAGAGTGATCCCGTGACGTATGGGCCGATCCGGAACCGTTCCGGTGGGAGCTTCGAAGATGTCTCTATACTCGTCCAAGAGGTGAGAAATGCGTGGGTTCGGCGGTGACGCAGCTGGTCCGTCCGACGAGGGGAGAGCATGCAAGAATACAAGGCCCATCTCCTCGACGTCCTTCCGAGCTATGGTGTCGCTAATTCTCGCAACGGAAACCACGTGACAAGCAATCGAAGTGTGAGGGGTCGCGACCGTACATGGAACTAACACTCCGTTCCGATCACGGATGTGAACGGTCCGGTCAAGGAAGTTCACCGGATGATCGGCGCTACGCAACCAAGACATGCCTAGAATCATGTCGAACTTGGTGTCGAGGATGTCAAAAGACACCGACTCGCACGCAAGTGGCGCAAAGTATATCGGAACGCCGTCGACGCATCGGTCAATTGACTTTTGCGTGCGGCCGTCCGCGAGTGTAACTTGCGTAGGTTGCGTCTTCCTTCGAACGCGCGGGCCAAGGCCTGCGCGGGCCATAAAGACTTGGCTCATAAAGTTGCGAGACGCTCCGCAATCAATCAAGGCACTACAGGTTGCCTTTCCGATTTGAATGCGGATATAGAGCAAAGGAGCGTTGGTTTCGGCGTACCTTTGGGTGGCGTACTCGCGGTCAATCTTCGCAAGATAGGAGCGGAGATTGACAACCACTACCCCGTCGTCCGTCAACGGAGCTGGTACTGTAGTGTGCAAATAGGAGCGTAGATTTGCCATTAAGGCGTTGCAATGCGGCCTTGGCAAGGTTCCGGTTGAGGGTAGAGGCATCCAAGCAAAGTCCTCTCTCGTGATTGGGTCAAGCTCCTCAAGTCTTGACCACGCCGTCGAGTCCTCGAAAATCAGTGGCGAGCTGACCAGATCACTTGCCGACGGTGTACAGGCTGCGCATACGCAATCTAAGTGCACGTGGCTCGGCTGGTCTAATGGTGGTACCAGCTGGGCGGCATAATCCTCGTACGTAGCACGAGAATCATCGACTAACGCATGCTCCCCGGTAGTGACATCAGTTGCTAGCAAGGCAACCGGTTCCGGCGGAGTGAGGAGAGATGTGGCCTCTCTCCTTGCGCAACTCAGTTTCCCGAGTTCGCTGGACGGGGTACACGTGCCTTGCCCTTGTCGGGGCATTGTGCGGTCAAGTGAGTGACACCATTGCACCAAAGGCAATATCCGTACCGTTGACGAAGATCGAATACTTCCTTGGTTATGTTGAACGTCGTCCATGGTTGCTGCCCAGTCCCCGTCGATGTCGTCGCTTGTGTCGCCTTGTTCTTCCGAACTCTCTTGGGACGCTTCGGCGGGAGCGCTGCGACAGTTCCTCCATCACTCGAGGATGCTGCTGCAGCGTGGAGATCGACTGTTTCTTCATAAATCACGGCATTGTTATGTGTCGGTCGTTGATAGCCCTGCTTAGCCACATAGTGCGGTTGGGACTGCTTCTCGTTAGCGGCCTTGTCGTCCGTTTGGATGACCAGGTTCGCACGATCCAGAATAGCCTGGAATGAGGCATAATCGTACTCGTTGCCGAGTGCGGTTCGCAGTACTGCGCACGATTCGCGAGAAGAACTCGGATCGTTGGTTTGGGAAACTCAAATCGAAGCCTGGCGTGGTCACTATCTTTTGCCACTTGATCGTCCAGTCTCGAGTTGGCATGCTTCCCTGTGAGCAAGTGGAGACCTCGTTCATGGTCGCCTTCACAACGTTGCGGACCATGAATCGAGTGAACCACAACTGTTCAAAATCCTCCCATGTGAGGTGTTTGTGTAGCTCGGCGATAGTGGTTCCCTTGTTAACTGCGAGGTGGTTCATCCACGCTTGTGCACCTCCAATGAGTTGGAGGTATAGTGTCTTCATCGTGTCTTCGGCTGGGACCTTGTGGCAGGACGCTTCGGTGAGGAACTTGCCGATGTTAAAGTGTGGCATCTTGTATACCTTCGCAGCTGCTGCCGGTTGCGACTACAGCTTGGTGATGTCCGTCTTGATGGCGGCCACCGTGCTGCTGATCGTACCAGTGAAGTCACTTAGGTCGCCGATTAGGTTGACGACATGGTCGATGCGCTCGCCGAGCTGCTTCGCCATGTCTGGTTGGCAGCCTGGCGCTGCTTGGGAAGGCCTTGCCTCCAGAGCAGCAATGCGGGTGTCCATCTGTTTCAGCTGGGGGTCCACGATCTTGACGGCTGCTGCAAGAGTCTTCACGTTATGGGGTAAGATTGTTCTGCCGATGCTGTGACAACCTGGAATGTAGATCTCCCATGGTGCTGTTCCAGATGACTGCGCGCATTGTGTTCAGTAGAATGTCTGCCAGGTTTTGTCTCTCCTGTTGTACTGCCGTCGGCTCGGCGCCTGCTACGGGGATATAACGCATCCCGTTGAGTACCGCTGTCCACTGATCTTGTTGAGAGATCAGAAGCTCGGCACTGTCGGCGTTGAGCTTGTCGGTCGCCAACTGCGCCGCCTCAGCTTGTTGCTGGGCTTGGGCTGCAGCTTCTGCTGCCAGCCGCTGTTTGTCTGCTTCGGCAGCGTCTTGCCGTTCCTTGGCAAGGGTTAGTGCGGCCGTATAGGTCTGCACTCGCTGAATGTAGTCCGTGATGGACTCTTCGGCCCTTGAGCAGGACAGACCGGCAATGGTTCGGCATTGCTGGATGTCGACGTCTCGGATGACGTCCCGCTGTTCGGCGTGATCGCCATCTGAGTGCCAGTCTGTGGCTGCTGTCGAACTGCAGGTTGCTGTTGCTGTTGGCGATCTGCAATCCTCTTGCTGCGTCGTGGCTGCTGTTCGGTGGCCTGCCCTGCTGGCATCAGAGAACTGCTGCTGAAGGCTGGCTCGTCCGAATGGTCGCAGAACAGTGAGAGGGAGAAGGTGGGTACAGGGGTAGAACAGATCAGGCAATTCGCATACAGTCCCTGTCCCAATGATGGACTTAAACACCTAATCAAACAGGAAAAAATAAACTTTCCAAACACCACTTAAAAATTCGTAATAAGAAATAATAATGAATTAATAATCAATAGAATTTGAATTAAATGATTAATACCGAATTAATATTTCTTAATAATCAATAAAATAATAAATGCAATAATGGTAATTACCAAATTTTAAATTGTGACAAGATAAGGTATCCGTTGAGATCTTCTATTGTCCGGGAGCTCACCGTTGAATAGTGAACTACCCGGAAGTTGCGATTCTGAGGGAACGATTCCGAACAGTTTGCCCAAAAAATTCGGAAAATCAGGAAGAAAAACACCCGAATTTTCGAAAAACGTAAAATTTCGGGAATTTCAACCTACAAAATCCGATTTTTAAAGGCCTAAGTCCGTTTTCGGAATTTTTCAAACTAGGGAAAGAAAAAAAAATGCGCGAAAATTTCGGATCCCAACCCTAATTTTCCGTGATTCCGCGGAATTTCCGGTTTTACGGTTCCAAAACATTCCAATTTCCCAATTTGAACACAATCTGAAATTTATCGTAACCCTAATTTCCAATACCGAAATAAAACGGAAGTACCGATTTAGAAAAACGAAATACAGGATTTAAAACAGAATGCCGAATTAAAAACAGAATGCCGAATTAAAAACGGAATACCGAATTGAAATCAGAATGCCGAATTAAACAGAATATACTGATTTAAACCTAATAACGAATTAGAATCAGAAATCCGAATTAAAACAGAATATCGGATTAACCAGAATATCAATTGATCGGAACCCGAATTAAACAGAATACCGGATTAAAACAGAAATCCGAATTGAAAGTCCGAATACCGAATTGAAACGGAATGCCGGATTAAACAGAATACCCAAAAAAAAGAATTTTTTTTTCTCAACTTGAATCTCGATAGTATTGCAGAGCTGATTTGGAAGATCGAAGAAGCAATCTCTTCCTAAATCAGACTTACCTTGTGAGCAGATCCATCGTTTGGTCTGCTCGGATACCAAAACTGTTGCATACTTGTGAGTACTTCAACAAGTATGGGCAGAACCAAGGGATCAACCAACATAGGATGAGCATGTATGCAGCGGAAGTCTGATAAATGGACTGACTCACATAGACTGACTCACACAGATATCACTCCACAMMCAAACAATCGTGAGATGGTGGGGTCTGAGCCAWTCATAGACGATGCTCAGGCCCCGTACACACATACACAGATGAAGGTGGGAGGAGAGACGAAGGAGGTGGGAGATATAGGTAACGCCAGATGTCACCGAGATAGAATCCAGTAGGTCACCGATATGGTAATCCAAAATGTCATCGAACAAGATCAAAATGCCGCGGACAATAAGTCACCAATGTCGGAGGTACAGAGTCCTAATGTAACCGGTATCCAATCTGTGATGCTGCCGAGTATCAACCCCAACAATCTCCAAGTCTCAAATCCGGTAAGTACCGCAGCTTCTTACCACCGAAGTCCAACACTGATCTCTGTCCAACTAGTATCAAGTCTCCAGTCTGAAGAAGAAGAAGATGAAGTCTGAAGAAGAAGAAGAAGAAGAAGAAAGAAGTCTGAAGGAGAAGAGAAGAAGAAGAAGAGGACAGAGGAGGAGAGAGGTGAGGAAGAGGGGAGCCAGGGACCATGGAGGGAGGAGAAGACCTCACTCCCGAGTACCTGGCCTGCTGCAACTGACGGAAGCCGAGATCGGCTATGGCTGCCTGCTGCCTGGCTCCTCTTCTCAGCGCTACTGCTGCGCTAGCTCGCGCTGCTGCCGTTGCTCCGCTCCTGCGCTAAGAATAGCGCTCTGTCTCAACCGATACGCACTGGCGCTGATGCAGCATGCCAATGGCTCAATGCCTCACAATGAGGCTGGACCGGTCTTTAGTACCGGTGGAAAAGAGGCTGGCCTCAATGCTGCGAGGCCTGGCCGTGATCTGAACCGTCAAGATTGACGATACAGATCTGATCGGTGGGCGGCAGCCTCAAAAGCGCCGCCAGGCCCAAAACGAGAATGTCGTTTGGGCCTGCCCGTCGGTCTGGTCCAAAAATGTGGCCTTTCGGCCTGCTGTACCCCCAAGTCTGGGCCTTTAGGCCCTACTGTGTCCCTCTGGCCCTAATTCGGGTCCGGTAGGACCCGTGTGGCGTCGAAGATGTAACACCTGGTGATGAGAAGCAGGCCGCTATGTCTGGAGTCTTCATTCATCATTGGGCTGCTGTACTTCATTGAAGAGCTGTTGTAGTTAGAAGGTCTATGTCGATAGGTGGTCTTATTGTAGTCTGTGTGCCAAGCGCCGTATAGGAGAGGGACATTGTGGACATTGGTGTTGGAAGTGAGAAGAAGGCTTTCATTATCAATCAACTTCAGTGCTTTGCTCTTGCTTATTTGCTCTTGCCTATTTGGTGTATCTGGTGGTGCAATTTGCTTTCAGTTCGTGCACAAAGTTATCCAGATTGCTTGGAATGCTCCAATTTGGTTTCTTTCATCCGCAATGATCATTTTCCTTGCATGAGCTTTAGAACTTCCATGTTAGAGTCTGTACTCCCCTCCGGGCGGTATTGGTAGCTTCTTTGGCGATCACCGGTGTCTGTGCGTGTGCCGCGTGTGAGTGCTGTTCATAGACACTGCTGTTAATCAATGGGGAGGGGCAAGTAGATGAGAGGGCAGCTACTGGCAAAATGCTCAGTCTTTGCGTTGGCGTGTCCCCCTCACTGGCGGCTCCACCCTACTCCCTGACCACCACCAATCAGGGCGGGGGGCAATATGCATCCCTTTGATTGTGAGAGGTAGCTATGAGTGCAGTGGTCCTTGTACAGGCTTAGGAATAGAGGCAGGTAGGTAGTGAAAGGAAGTTAAAAAACGTGCAAGTTGCACTGGATCTACAATCCTACAGACTGTTGCGTTTGTCTTCCCAGAGTTGCCTGTCATAATGGGAGACTATCCAGGGTGCTGTCTGCAGCAATTCTGTATACTCAATCCTCTCATATTCTCCATCTGCATGATAGTACTTTAATCTGACGTGGTAGATCATACGTGGTCTTGCCTTCTTCTGTGGTACATATGTTATGAACTTGGTTGTTTGACAATTTGATTGCCACTCACACACAGAAGAACTCACACATGCCCATACATGCATGAGACCCAGGGGAGGAAGAGACAGAGTCCACCTGCACACAGACCAGAGATAAACGGCGGAATAGCAACCATGCACAGATGGGGAGAATACACACAGTGTTCTCTCTCTCTGATGAACTCCCAACAACCAATCACAGGATGACACTGTGAAGATCACAATTGGACAGTAACCCAGATGATGAGCCAACTCAATACAATTAACCCAAATTATCGTTCCAGAGTTCAACCCAGTACCCCAGTGCCACACACTCCACTCACTACTACACTCTCAGAGTCTGGTCCCAGAGGCCAGCGCCATACACCCAGATGCAGATCATGAATAGCGAAGTAGTCCGCAGTGCGGATGAGTCACTCTGACGATGAAGAAGGCAGCTATGGCTGCCAGGATGCTACCGCAGCAGCAGTACCCACATGTAGCCAGTGAAGAGCCTCCGGATAGTCCTGCCAAGCGCAGATATCCCCAGGGGATAGATGCGCTGAGATCAGCCCCAGCTATGGCTGTCTCGGGTGAGCTGGCTATGGCTGCCTCACACCGCTGAGGTCTCAGGTGCCGCTGTAGACATTCAGCGCAGCAAAACTTGGTTGGCCACCAACGCAGTAACGTGAAAATGAAAAGCCAAAAGTCCTCCCACTATCGGTCCTAATCTACTTAACCTAAACTGGCCTAGACCCTACCAGGCCTACTGGACCGAAAAATAGGCAAACCGGTACTGTTTCACTTAGGGCCTCCAGGCCCTTACCCAGCTACGGGCTCTACCCACTGTGGGCCCCTCTGGGCCTCTAACATCGGGGAAGACTGGGACGCTGCTGCAGCGGCATAGGACCGGTACTATTTTTAGAACAGTCTAGGGGCTCAGTGGGACTGACGCATGCACACAAATAAACACACAGCAGGGTCAATCAGCATGCAAACCACACAGCATAGTACAACCTCGCAGACATATACGACAGCAAAATCAGCAAGTCATTGCACATATCTGTGTTTGATGATTCTGTCAATATCTGCACACCCATCCATTATTGGAGGATGTTGTCTGCAACAATTCTCTACAATCCAGGATTTGCAATCATTGCAGATGGGTCTGCAATCATACAACGGACAGTTGTGCTTGGCCTCCAAGTGTTGCCTGTCATCATGGGTGACTATCCAGGATGTTGTCTGCAACAATTCTCTACGGTCAATCTGTCATGTTTTCCATCTGCATGATAGTACTTCAATCTGACGTCATAGATCGTACTCGGTCTTGTCTTCCTGTGTGGTGCGTGTCTGCATTTGATGATTCTGTCTCCATCTTTATGAAACATTGGGCATGCCTTCACATGAGGAGGAATGCCTACAACATATGAGGGTTCTGTTGGGATCTTCACCAACTAGTGCCAAGGTGCACACCGCTTTGGCATTCTGGCAGTGGCTTTGTAGTCACACCTCCATCTGCAGCAATTCATCCATGCTTAGACGGTCGCCTGTGCATTGAGCGGTACACAATTGATTGCATCAGTCATTCAGAACCATGCAAAAAGCATTCCAGCGAGGCGAAATGCCCGTGATTCTGGCCTTCGGCCTCCAAGCCAAGAAGAAAGCAGAGGTCGCCTCTTCTGACGATCTTGAGCGTTCACGACTATTTCAAAATCACATTCACATGTAGCTGAGAGGATTCCTTGAAGAAAGAGGCAAAAAAAGCCACTTTCACATGTAGCTGAGAGGATTGTTAGAAGAAAGAAGCAATCGTCCTTGGTGACATCCATTAAAATTGGAAAGATACAGAGAAGATTAGATCGCCCCTGCGCAAGGATGCCACACATAAATGGGGAAATGGTGCAAATCTTATTAAAAAAAAAAAAAAAAAAAAAAAAGACGAAGGAGGAGGCTATCTGACTGCAAAACCTCCTCCAAAGTAGCAATCAATTCTGTTCAGGTTCCTTCAACCATATGGAATGAAGCATGACGTGGGTCATTATATGTATAATTGAACTTGTCCCTAGATGGAAACCGGAATGATGCTTCCTTGAATTGACAAGGAACCAGGACCACAAGGACGTGTATAATTAAAAAAAAAAAATAGTGTGTCAAAACTAATCAGAGAAGTTCAAAATTGAACTGCTTCAGTTGCACGTTTGGAGCAAGCAATTCCTGTGGAAATCAAACCGCCTGTCAATTACATGTAGGAAATTTGAACTGTGCTTTTGCGAGCCGGTGCTTGGTTTGCCTGAGTGTCACCTGGAATTCCTTATCCCTAATCCCTAATCCTTCTAATAGTAAAACCAGGCCTCGTGTAATGCCTCCTGCGGGCCCACAAGAAACTCGGACAGGAGGCGGTACCAGGCCGGTGTGGCTAGTGGGGAAGTTCCCCCACTTTTTTTTTTTGGGTGGTCACGCCGTTTCTTACTGTCCCGTGGGTTGGCTCTGGAATTTACTGTGCCGAGGGTAGGTTCTGGAATTTTGTTGGCGTTGTCGCCGTGCTGGGGGGTTTCATGGTGCGGCCGGGGCTGCAGGGGAGGGTCGCTCCATGAGCCTCTGTGAGCCTGTGTTTCGGCGCTCGCCCCGTGTTGCCCCAACAATGTTACACTATATGTTTGAATACAAGTATATAGCTATTGTGTTCGGGGACCGGCGAGCATTTCTGTTTTTGGGTTGTGTTCGAGGGCTTGGCTTAGCCTGTGTAGCACAGCCGACGTGACCTGCACCGTAGGAGGAGGAGGAAGACATGCCCACATTGTAGCGGGAGGAGGTGGAAGACATGCCCCGCAATACGCGAGGAGGAGGAGGAGGACGAGGAGAGAGAGATGGAGAAGAATATAATGGCGGTTAAACAGGGGGGRAAATGGGTGCGTGCAACACGTGGTGTACAGATGAGAAGGCGGTGGAGGAGGAGGGGAAGGAGAAGCTGGAAGAAAAGAAAGAGGTGGATAAGGTACGAGAGGAGGAGAAAAGGATCAAGGGGGGGGGGGGGTGTGAGACGAGGAGGAGAAAGAGGAGAGAGAGAGTTTTGTTCTTTTCATTTTTACTCAACCCATTAAGAAGCTCCATGCACATCTGCCCTCTGTTTCTAATGACCGTGGAGCAGATAGATAAGTGTCAGAGAGGATGAAGAGTAGCGTGCGAGTGATGAAGAGCAGTGTGCCAAAATTGGGCGAGGTTGTCGCCTGAAGAATAGATCCTGCGGAACTCACAAACTCACGGCCTCACTTCCACACGCACGGCTTGAGAACAAGCATCATCCAATGAGCATTCTCATAGCAAGAGAGAGAGAGAGAGAGAGAGAGAGAGAGAGAGAGAGAGAGAGAGAGAGAGAGAGAGAGAGAGAGAGAGAGAGAGCTCCCAAAGAGCCCTGCGCCATCATCTCAAGTCGTAGACAAGGAGAGGAACAAGGGTTGCATGGAGGGCAGATGGAGGGGGCTAAGTGCATATCTAGATTGGGACGAGCGGGTCCAGTGATCATGATGGGTACTATAGAGCAACACAACTAATGACGAGAATGTGATGGAACAGGTGAACGCGTGAACGCATCGGGACGGGCGGATGGAAGGCAGAGAGAGCGGATGGTTGCATGGAGGGCGGATGGAGGGTCGGGATGGGTGCAAATGTACAATCTTGATGGCTGGTGGGTGGGTCTGGATAGGAGATCGGGATGGGCTGATGGACGGTCAGGTTGAGCTGTGTGCATGGGCAGACGGAGGGTCAGGATGGGTCGGGGGGGGGGGGGGGGGGGGGGGGGGAGGAGAGAGAGAGAGAGAGAGAGGAGGTTGGGATGCATGATATTTGGATAGGGAGACCGGAATGAGCAGTGCATTTATTCCCTTTTACGCACGTGTTATCAAAGCGTCTGCGTGGATAACAGAACGCATCTCAAACACAAGGCCTTAATGAAAAAACAGGGCCTCAACAGCTAAATGAATACGGGAAAAAGGCAAGGAAACTGCATAATGAACTGGTGAAATGAGAAAAAGAAAACTGATAAAATGGTCTCAAATATTTTATCGGGGATAATCAACTTGGGAATTGGTCGGTGACAATATTCTTTTTTTCAGGCACTGATTTTAGCGGGCATGCATCCAGGAGGGCGAGGACAACAAGGAGGAGGAGGGCGAGCAGGACGTGTGTGTGTGTGTGTGTGTGTGTGTGTGTGTGAGAGAGAGAGAGAGAGAGAGAGAGAGAGAGAGAGAGAGAGAGAGCTGGCAAGAGGTGGTGTGACGCGGGGGTAGGCCGGGCAGGGCGACCTTGTATTAAGAAAGAAAAAGATAGCCGTTGAAACCCCAATTAGACCTTCTGGCCCCCATTAATGGAATCCTTACCAAACTGGCAGATCAATACTTGATTCCTACTGCCACTTCTGGGTGCCAGGTTTTTCTTGATGAGTGAGGCCTGGTCTGCACGTGCCAGGCAGGGCTAATAGAGTGAGTGAGTTATTGCATATAATAGTATGTTAATGTGTGAGCATAAGTTCAAAAGATTATCTGAGTCATATCAAAGGCAAATAGTTTTGTGTCTAAATCCTTGCTTTTGCTCTATGATAAGGTGCAGTAGTGTTGTTGTCATCGTCATCGCATGTGTTTGTTGAAGTCTTGATCTCGTTCAATTTGCTGCCTGTGGCTGGAGTTCATGCTGATCCTCCCACATTCAGACCTGCCTTTTCAGTTCTGCCCTGCATAGAATGTGGCCATGTCTCACCTGTATAGAACAGTGGATGTGTGGGGTTGTCCCTATGACATCTGGATTTCCTGGATTACATTATTCATATGGGTTTAGGTGCACAGATTGCACCACATTTATTGCTAAGATCTTGAGGATGTCCACGTCTGTTACTGCTCATACTTCCCCATGGGAACGGGAGGCTTGCCACCTTTATAGTCGTGATAGCGTTAATGTTGGGAGTGTTTCAAGAGCAGAACTTCTGAAACATGTGCTTCTCTTGGTGGGCTCCTTGATCATTCGCCTCCTTGGTGGAAGGAGAGGGACTGATTGATGTACCTGTGTTCTTGATTGAAGGCCAATGAAGCTGTATGTCAGGCAGATGTCAAGGGTTTCCCGCCTCTATCAGTTTCAACTGCAGCTTCAGAAGTTATACTCAGTGCAGAGCTTCTAGAGCACAGGAGGGTGCGCGCCTTGAAAGCGGTGAGCTACATACAGCTGCCCACGTTTACCTCACCATATGGAGCTGTGAACATCTTATGAAACTGAGTGTAGGGCATCGACATGCCCATTTATGCGTCGCTTCAGGATGCATTAGCATGAAGATTTGTTCTTCAACAGAAGCAATCTAATTCAAATATTTTTGTCAATTGTTTCTCTAATGGATTTCCACTTCATTGTCAAGATTCTCTGTCGGCTTGCCATATTGTTGGTCTCAGGAAAACAAGACGATATATCTTAGCATAACGCCAAATGTGCTTAGAGGCAAGTGCCTCATAATGGGCTGACTGACCGTGGTCGAGGTTGTTAGTTGGTTCCTTTTTCTGTGAATTCTATGTTCCCCGCGTACGAGAGATCCTTCAATTAGTGGCAATTAATTAGACACATTGGTACCTCAGTGCTGTGTTTGTGTTTCATTGGGCTCACACTGGCTCTAATGCACCTGTCTAACACAACCAGCAGTTGCTCTGTTGTGTGGCGGAAAGTAACATGGGTGCTGCGAGCGAAAAAAAGAACGATCGTTACAAAACCCAGCACCTATGCTGAGTGGTACGCCCATGTGTCTGTTGGAAACAAGACCTCGGTCAGAATATAATCACTCAGATGTACGTTGGGCCAGTCGCTTCGATGAAGAGGTGCTTTTCGTCTCTGGGGGTGGACAGGACATAAAATTCAGTGCTGGGCCAGGTGATGCACGCTGCCGTACTCGAAATTTCTTTCTTTCTTTCTTTGCATCGTGCTATGTTTGGATTCTGGCAGTGCACAAATGGACCCCTCCCCCCGTTCGCACACCCTGCCCAAACCTGAACCCCACCATAAAGCACAAAACACATTAACAAAAGTATACAGTGACCACGAGCACATACACCTGTACACCCCAACACACTGAACCACTTGCATGCATGAGAGAGAGAGAGAGAGAGAGAGAGAGAGAGAGAGAGAGAGATCAGAGAATTGGTTACTATTTGGGAGCGACGGCCCCCTGGCTCATCAATCTCGACCTTGTACTTGTATGTGGAGCCCAGGATCCGCAGAATGATAAAAAGGACTCGAATGGACAGTGCAATGTCAGCAAAGCATCCACAAGCAATGTACATCCAGATACATACGAAAATAGCACAATGTTGCGCAGCGGAAGACTCAAAGATATGACCTGACCTATCAGAGACTGACACGACATCCCATCATACACCACACATGTGAGAGAGGGAGGAGGGACCGCATACACAGAAGAAAGGTCCCTCCTTGCACACGCACATGGGGGAGATACCACGGATGAGAGAGGGAGAGGCGAGACGAAGATGGAGGTGAGGGAGGAGACCAAGATCTCAATACCAAAGTCCAAAAATAGTATCCCTGCCGAATGTCCAATCAATGTCTGCCATGAAAATGTTGAATCAGATCCAGGGCATCATGCCCAATGTATCCTCTGCTCGTAACCTCTCTCTTTCTCTCTCTCTCTGAAAGCAGCAGCAGCAGCAGCAGAAGAAGAAGAAGAAGAAGAAGAAGAAGGAGGAGGGAGAAGAGATGGACGGCGAGACGACGACGACGAAGAAGATGTCGTCCTCCTCGCTGTCTCACCTGCAGGTAGCTGCCACCATGTACGGACTGCTGCCGTGGTCCCTGTGCAGGTCGCCGGCGTGGAGCGCGGCTATGGCGCCCAGGTAAGTACCGTTGATGCTCTGCCCCTCTGCCTACCTACGCCTCTACCTCTACCTTCGGCGGAGGGCTGTGTGTCGCAGCACTGCTCCAGCAGCGTGTCGCCCAAGAAGTGAGCTACTCGAACTGTGTCTGTCCAGCCGTGGCCCAGCTATAAGTAGCGCTGGGCTGGCTGGTCTGCCTCTGTGCGTGTGCCCAAAACGTGGGCCTACAGGGTCTGGGTACCGAGGGTCTGGGTACCGACTGCATGCCCAGACACTGTACCTGGACAGGAGCGGCCTGCCTCCTCGCGTACTGGCCCAAGGCGCGGCCTTGGGAACTGCAGGTGTGAAACGGCGCCTGAACAGACAAAAATAGGACAGGAAACAAATAAATAAATAAATGAATGGTGCCTCAAATCGAATCCTGCGGCCTAAGGGCCAGCTGTGGGTCTCCAGGGCGCAAGTCCGAAGGGCATGGGGCCTGGGCCCCCCCAGCAACCGTCAGCCCCCCAAAATGGGGCCCGTGTGCAGGCTCAGCATGTAACACCCCCCCCTCCTTTTGAAGCCAAGCCAGGTTGAGGGCGAAGCTGACAATCCGATGGTGGAACCTGGACGCGAGTGCGGTGTGGAGCCGAAGGTACGGGCTTGCCTTGTAGCTTACGTTCGTAACGTGCGAGGACGTGGGAGCTGTGACCTGAAGTTCCGCACGGGTCAACCACTGTCAGCCTTATGGCTACAATAAGAGAAATGTACTTATTACTCTGCCAGCTTGGTGTCGTATTGCCGCTGTGAAATAATGTCGCCAACCTCCTCAAAAACGTCCATGGAGGGTGGGGCTTGCGATCGTCGCTCGGAAAAGTCGTTGCATTCCACCGAAATGGAAAGAGCCAACTTTGAACAATGAAAACCGGGTAGACGGGCAAGTGGGCAGGCACCTGAATGACAAATGATGGTCCTTCAGGTGTGCGTCACCTGCGGGGGCTACAATGCGCAAGGCCCCATCCAGTTCGGAAGGAGCTTGCGAGAGAGATCCTGCTCGAGGCTGAATTCCGTGGCAGAGACCCAAACGAGGTTGCCGACACCGATTGGACAAGGAAGACGCTGGCGATTGGCTTGTTGGCTCATGGGTTGCTGCATCTTCGACATCCGGTCGCGTGCCATGACAAGAAGCTCTTGCATCCGTCGAATAAAGACAAGGTGGTCGTTGCTTTTAGTCGCTTGTGGGATGATCGTGTCCAATGGAGAAGTGACCGGCGAGCCATGCTCGAACTCAAAGGGCGACGTCCCGATGGTCGGATGAATGGACGAGTTATATGCCAACTCGACGTTCGGTAGCCGCTCTACCCAATCCTTTTGGTCGGGACGGATGACAGTGCGAAGAAGAACTTGTGCGGTTTGATGCACCCTTTCCATTTGGCCATCGGTTTGTGGGTGGCGAGCCAAACTCGGCTTTAGAGATGAGCCCCATTGTTTGATGAACACCAACCAAAAATCAGATATGAACCGAGTGTCGCAAACGATCTCCTTGGGGTAACCCTTGGTACGAATGCAACCGGAGTAAAGAACCTCGGCCAACTCCTGTGCCCTAGCGTGATAGCGGCGGTCGCCCATAAAATTAAGAAAGCCATCATTAAGGCGAATAAAGCAATAGCTTCAGTTAAAGCAAAACCTAAAATGGGTAGGGGTCAGAGGTGAGTCTCTGCCCTCCGAACCGTACGTGACAGTTTCCCGTCATACAGCTCTCCATCAGCGTTCCCGACGAGCTTGAGTCTTCGCAGCGAGTTCTTCACTACGAGTATCTTCAACGGCGTTGAATAAGTCGTGTCCGTCTCGTTGTGGTGTTCGGTGGCGGGAGCATCGCGAAACTCGCCAAGAAGCCGCATATGCGAGTGTGTGTGGGTCACTCGACGCGCAAAGAAGATCATTCCCCCACGAGTCGACTAGCAAATAGCCTTCTTGGATCCAATAGTGCGATGGCGCCAGATTTGGAGAGGAGCTATTCATGTATTTGTCGTGAAACTTGGGGTCGGCTTGGTAGCCGTGGATGAAGTTGCCCCGCAAGTCATCGTCAATCTCGAACGTCGAGTAAACAGCGGTTCAATGGTCTAGATGTCGTGAAAGAGCATTCGCAAAAACGGTTAGACTTTCCCGGAATGTGGTCGGGAAAGAAGTCAAATTGGTTGATGAAAGCCATGCAACGGGCAATGGTGCTATTGACCGTGTCTTGGGTCTTGTAGAAGACCAACAGATTGTTATCCGTTACCCATCGGAATCGATTTCAACTGAGAAGAAAATGTTGCCACCGCTTAATCGGGTGTACGAAGGCTAACAACTTTTGTCGTGCCTCGTCAATTGAATGCACGACGGGCACTTCTTACTAAAGTATTCGATCGGGTCCACGTCATCGTTTTGCTAGAGGACGGCACCAATGGCATAGTCGGATGCATCGGTAGTGATGCTCGTCGACAAAAATGGGTGGTAGATGCGTAAAACCTTCGCGGATAGCAAGGAGGCTTTGAGGGCTAAGAAGAAAGCCCGCGCATTGTCACGGAATTTGATCAGCCGATTCTGGCATTGAAGCTTTGGTCAAATTGGCCGCGATTTTCAAATAGCCTTTGATGAAGCGTTGGTAGTAGCCGGCTAGGCCAATAAACGAATGAACATCCGTAACGTTCTTTGGCTCCAACCACTCTTGGACGGCCTGGATCTTGTTCGATAACGGAGTAATGCCCTCCGGTGTGACAAAATGGCCTAAGTACTCCAACTCTTGCTTTACAAATTAACACTTGTCGCGGTTGTCTTTGTACTTTGCACGACGGAGTGTCTCCAACACGCGTTGAAGATGCTCGAGATGGTCCTCCAAGGTCCGGCTATAGACGAGAATGTCGTCCCAGTAGACCAGCACAAACCAGTCCAACATCGTGCGAAACTCGTTGGTCATCGCTGCTTGAAACGTTGTTGGGGCATTGGTGAGGCTAAAAGGCATGACAACCCACTCAAAACGGTCGTACTCAAAATCCTCGTACCGCGTATCGAAATCAGATGATAACCGGACTTCGAGTCCAACTTGGAAAAAATACTTCGCGCCGCCCAAACGCTCAAGAAGATCATCAATACAAGGAAGAGGCCCCGCATTCTTGACGGTTTGCGTGTTGAGTGGGCTATAGTCGATGCATAAGTGAAGATCCTTGTTCTTCTTCCGTACGAAGAGAACTGGCACACCATATGGTGAGCTACTAGGGAAGATCCAACCCATATCCAACAAGTCATCGAGTTGGGCGTGGAGAACTGCGAGCAAATCCTCGCTCATGCAATAGATATATCCTTTCGGCGGTGCGACATCGGCATCAAGAATGATCTCATGGGAGATTGGTCGATCCGTCACCACACCGGCAGGAGACTCAAAGACATCGGTGAACTCGTCAAACAACCCCGCAACGCGGGTGTCCGAAGACAAGTCCGTGGGTGAGGACTCGGTTGATGCAACGGTTCTTAGGCCGATTTCGTCGGTCCGCTTGTAAGCGCAAAAGACTTGGCCGTCACAACTTGGCACCGGATCGAAGTGTGCGGAAGAGGGATGGTACACGACACCTCGGCGCCAAAGGCGTCACGAACGGTAAGCGTCTGCCGATGGAAGTCGAGCGTGTGATTCGCACTTGCAAGCCAAGGCATCCCCAAAATAATGTCGAAGTTCGTGTCCAAGATGTCAAACGTGACCGGCTCGCATGCATGAGGTGCAAAAGAAACTGGCACGACTGCGATGTAGCGATCAAGAAGTTGTTGCGTCCCATCGTCCACCATCTTGACCGCCGTAGGATGTGACTTCCTTCAAACTTGTGCGCCAAGGCTAGCCCTTTGTATAAAGGACCAGCTCATGAAATTGCGAGTCACACCGTTATCCAGCAAAGCGCTGCAGGACGCTTGCCCAACTTGGATGCGGACGTAAAGGAGCGGTGCGGTGTTGTCATTGTACCGCTGCGTGCGAAACTCGCGGGCCATGTTGGTAATATATGCACGGAGGTCCCCCACCGCAACTTCGTCTTCCGTTCGTCGATGTTGGTGGTGCATAGATGGGCGCATAGTGTTGCGCATTGCGGTCCCGATAAGCGGCCTGTGGAAGGGAGAGGAAGCAATGCATAATCCCCAGGTGACAACGGGTCCAAGACCTCTACGTTGAACTCGCAAGGAATCCCTTGAAGAATTACTTGAAGACAATAAATTGTTGAAGCTTCCGGATGGAGAAGAAACCACACACACACCTTGTCCTTGAGCTTGAGATCTCAACAATAGAACGAGCCGGGCAGAGAAGTCCTCGAAAGAATGAAGAATGGGAGGACTTGCGACTTCCGCATGTGCCTCGGAACTAAGGGAGGTCGCTCACGAAGCAACCGGTTTCGAAGGCTCCCGGTGGTGCTCACTTTTCCGGAAGGGACTTTCCCTTGGCCTTTGTGGGGCAACTGACTGTTTCGTGAAGGTTGTTGCACCATACACAATACCAATATCTCGTGCGGATCTTGTACACGCCCTCCGAGAGACCGTAATGTGACCAAGGTTCTTGAGATTCTTGTCCCGGCCTGGGGGATGAAGTGGTGTTAGTCTTCGATATGCCGCGTCCTCCACCTTTGGTGGGGCGGCCACCATCCCGGGCGGCTGCTAATCTGTCTCCCTCGTCGGATGAAACAACCTCGTTTGATGAATCGGTCAGCATTGTTGCTGCTACCACGACCACTTTTGGCCGATGCTGATCTCTACTCAGTCCTGCAGAAGACGAACGGCCCGGGTTGCGGGCCTCCGTGTTAGTCAGAATAATCTGCGAGGCGTTGTCAAATAATAGCTCACTTGTGGTGAGCGTCTCCGCAGCTTGCGTCAATGCGTTCTGCAACGCCACACACGACGTTGCCTTTGCTGCTGCTTCGTCGTGATTCCGGCGTTGTTCCTCTGCAAGTTGACGTTGTTGCTCTACCTCTTCCTCCTTTTTCCTTGTGGCGGTGACCGCATCTGCCCTCTTCTTCCATTCAACTAGTTGGTCCAACATGCGGATCTTGTAGGCCTCCTCAGTCTCTCCTTGCTTCCGGTTCATGTCGCCCGTCTGTGAGTGGGTGGCTGTTGGCATACGCCACAGGAATGGGTGGCAGAGGCTGTAGTGGCACTAACTGCTGCTAACGTGGCGCTGATCGGCTGCTGACGTGGCACGACTGTTGGCTGACGTGGCCTGCTGACGTGGCCTGCTGATGTGGCCTGCTAGGGTGGCAACTCACCGATGCCGCGGTAGGGTGAAGCAGAAGATAGGTGGGAGGAGAGAGTAGAAGACGGACACAGCAGCCATGAGGTGGGTGGGAGAGGGGAAAGTAGATGTAATGTACTAGCGTTTCCTCACCCCCCGGGGGTCACACTGATCGCCCAGATAAGGAGCCACTAATCAATTTTGAAAAGTTCAAACTTGGCTTAAATAATAATAATTTTGAATAAAACATTCGAAATGGCAAGTTCGGTAGGTCTTCGAATCCCCAAAATCCCGAAATTGAAATAATAATAAAAAAAAATCAAATTTCAGACTGCAAATAATCAGAGAAACGAAAAAGTAATAATTAAACTGCAAAAGAATTTCGCAAGTTCAGATAATTCCGATTTTAAATTTCGGAATAATTTTGATAAGAGTATGTGTGAAGAGAGATTTTCTCATAAGAAATTAAAATTTTGGAATAGTAAACAATGGAAAAATTTGAAGTCCAGAAAAATGCAAGAAATCAAAATTTCAGCTACTAATAACTGCGTGATTTGGAATTAAAAACAAATTAACGTAGGAAAAGAATTCCGACACTAAAAATATTTTTGGATTTGTCAAGCAGCGAATTTTTGAATTTCAAGAAAAACAAGAATCGAAAACTTCAGCTAATGCTCAATTTCGGATTTTCGATTATTAAAAAAAAAAAACGAATCTGCACGAAAGAAGGAATTTCGATTTTTTTTTTTTTTTTTTGGAATTGGCAGTTGTGTCATAAATTGCGAATGGGGACTAATTAGGGTAACCTAATCAATCAATCAATCATTCAATCGAATCATCAATCAATCAATCAATCAATCAATCAATCATCAATCAATCGATCAATCGATCAATCAATCGAAAAATCAATCAATCAATCAATCGATTAATCAATCGATCGATCGATCGATCTATCCTCTACGTCGTGTGCCAGGTCAGGTATGTCCTGATTCACTTAGCGGTAGCTCCAATACCAACTGATACATGCTCAGTCGAGTGATAAAAAATACTCGAACGGACAATGCAATGTCAGCAAAGAATCCACAAGCAATGTACATCCAGATGCATACAAAAATAGCACAATGTCGCGCAACGGAAGACTCAAAGATATGACCTGACCTATCAAAGATTGACGCGACATCCCATCATACAACACACATGTGAGAGAGGGAGGAGGGCCGACATACACAAAAGAAAGGTCCCTCCTTGCACACGCACATGGGGGAAATACCACGGATCAGAGATTGGGGGAGGTGAGACAAAGATGGAGGTGAGGATGTCGTTCCCGAGTCATTGCCCGTCGGACTGCCCCCGGATCGTGGTGTCTCTCATACCATTGATTTGGAACCCGGTCACACTCCTCCATGTCAACCACCCTACCAGCTCTCCGACGGACAAACCCGACCAACCCCCCCCTTCCGATCCCGCTCTTACCTCAAGGACGTCTTTTCCGAGTCCTTGCCCGCCAGACTACCTGGTGTCTCTCATGCCATTGATATGGAACCCGGTCACTACCTATTATTGTCTTGTCCTTCATCATCAACGCTTGTGGCCGCAAAGCGGTCTCCCTTCCACCGGCTATGACTCCCCGATCACCATTCGACTCCGGGGACAAGGACACCGCCGTCGTAGTAGACCACACCGTTCCCGAGGCCACAATGACTGTCGGCTCTCTCCGCAGCCAGGTCTCATTCGATGTCATGCACTTGATGTACGATATCATCCTAGGAACCCCATAGCTCAACCATTTCATGCCTTATGC
Source organism: Chara braunii (assembly GCA_003427395.1). Classification (NCBI taxonomy): domain Eukaryota; kingdom Viridiplantae; phylum Streptophyta; class Charophyceae; order Charales; family Characeae; genus Chara; species Chara braunii. Next base: position 5,587,758 of record BFEA01000013.1, read on the forward strand.
ATTCTATCCCACCTTCTTTCGCATCACCACACCCCCCGGCTCTACCTTGGACATTCCCTACTTTCCCCACCCTACCTCCCAACCTTCCGTCACTCCCCACCAGTTTCTCGACATGGCTCGTCACAACCCCAACTCTACCTACTATTGTCTTGTCCTTGACCGTGAGGGTCTTGAGGACTTGCTTCCAACGAACAAACCCAACCAAGCCCCCCCTTCCGACCCCGCTCTTACCTCTATCCTCGAGCCCCCCCTTCCGACCCTGCTCTTACCTCTATCCTCGAGGAGTTCAAGGACGTCTTTCCCGAGTCCTTGCCCGCCGAACTACCTCCGGATCATGGTGTCTCTCATACCATTGATCTAAAACCTGGTCACACTCCTCCATGTCGACCACCCTACCAGCTCTCCGTTCCTAAGGTCGAAGAAATGGAGCGACAACTCAATGAACTCCTTGAAAAAGGATTCATTAAGCCAAGCTCCTCCCCCTTCAGTACAAGTTACCTCTTCGTCAAGAAAGGCGGAACCTTCAAACTCCGCATGTGCACAGACTACCGCGCCCTCAACCGAATCATGATCAAGAACAAGCACCCCTTGCCTCACATCCTTGAGTTTCTTGATCGCCTCCGTGGAGCGAAGTACTTCACAAAGATCGACCTCCGAAGTGTCTTCCACCAGATCCACATTTGCGAAGAGGATAATCATAAGATTGCCCTCTGCTCTTGCTTTGGGCATTACGAGTTCCTTGCGATGCCTTTTGGCCTCACAAAGGCCCCAACAACCTTCCAATCTACTACGAATCACATCGTTCGCGATCTTCTTGAAGTTTGTGTCGACATCTTTCTTGATGATATCCTAGTCTTCATTCCCATCTTCAAGACTCATCTTGAGCACATCGCCAGGTCCTCTCTATCCTCAGAGACCAAAAGCTCTACGCCTAGCTCAACAAATGCACTTTTGTTGCCTCAAGCGTAGAATACCTTGACCACATTGTATCTGTTGACGGTATCTGCATGGACCTTGCTGCAGCTTCGTTCCTTCCTTGGTCTTGGCAACTACTACCGCCCCTTCATTTGCGACTTCTCCGAAATCTCCTACCCCCTCCACGAGCTCACTCGCAAAAACAAGCCTTTTGCATGGAACGAGCCGTCAAGCCGTCTTCGACCTCCTCAAACAAGTCATTACCTCAGCCCCTGTCCTCAAGATTGCTGACCCCTCTCAACACTTTTATGTTACCACCGCTGCCTCAGACTTTGCTCTTGGAGTCGTCCTGTCCCAACACTTCTCCCGCGACACCTCGGAACCCTTCTCCATCAAGGACCCCCCCACCCACTCCGAGGCTCCACCCAGCGAGTATCCTATCGCATTTGTGAGCAACAAGTTCATCCCCACAAACATGAACTATCCCTCCAATGAGAAGGAACTCCTCACCGTCATCCATGCCCTCACAGTCTAGCGCCCATACCTCGACGGTCAGCACTTCACTATCCACACCGACAACACTATCGTCTCAAACATACTCATCAAGAAAGATATCACACCCTGCCAAGCTTGGTGGTTAGACTTTCTCGCCCAGTTTACATTTACCATCTGTCGTACCCTCGACAAAAGCAATCGCGTCGTTGATGCGCTCTCTCAACGACCCGATCACAAGCCCCTTTAGAAATCTATGCCGCCATGACTCATGTTCAGCTCCTACCTGCCCTTCATCACCGCTATACTCACGGGTACTCTTTATGCCCCAATTTCTCGACCATCTACAACAAGCTTCGGGACCTCGACACCGTCCCCGACTGCTCCCTCCACGACAACCTCTTGTATATTAACACTAAAGGCACTCGCCGACTTTGTATCCCTGGCGCACGCGGTCTTCGACTCTTGGCCGAACACCACGACGCCAAGACCGCAGGGCACCTTGGTTTCCAGAAGACATTCCTCACCGTCTCGCGCTACTTCTACTAGCCCTCACTCCCCACCGATGCAAAGCATATATACGATCATGCCCCACTTGTCAAGCAGTCAACCCCTCAAACCAGGCCAAGCCTGGCAAGCTCCTGTCATTGCCTATCCCCACCCATAGGTGGCAGTCCATCTCTATGGATTTCATGTGCGGTCTCCCCGAGACTGACCGCGGCTACGACTGCATCTACGTCATTGTCTGCCGCTTGACCAAGAGGGCCCATTTCATCCCTTGCACCACTTCTCACAATGCCAAAGACGTCACCACACTCTTCTTCGATCATGTCACACGCCATCACGGTCTCCTGGAAAACATCATCAGTGACCGTGATCCTTGCTTCCTTTCCCAATTCTGGAAAAAACCTGTTCAAAGCCAACGATGCTCTCAATTACAGCACTGCATTCCATCCCGAGACAGATGGCTAGACCGAAAAGATGAACGATACTCTCCAAAGGATTGTGCAGAAGTATTGTCATCCACACCAGCACGATTGGGATCAGTTGCTCACGGCCGCCAAGATTGTCTACAACAACGTTGTCTGGCCTTCCACTGGCGTGTCCCCATACTACGTTGACCTTGGCTACCATCCCCGCTTGCCCGCAGACTTCTTGCTGCCCTCACAGTTGAACCCATCTACTGCTTGTCCTTCTCTCAATGAATGGGTTGCAACAAGTGAACCGCCTCACTCAGAGAAGCCACTGACTCCCTTTAAAGAACCCAACAACAACAAACAACGAAGACCAACAAACACAGACGAGATACACATTCAAAGTAGGGGACAAAGTCCAGCTCTCTACCAAACGCTTTGAACCCAAGTATGGCTTGTCCAAGAGACTTTCAAACAAGCGGCTTGGTCCATTCCCCCCTGTAAATCACAAACTTCAACCACCCCCTGACATGAGCCGTGTTCACCCTGTCTTCCATGTAGAGTACTTAAAAGAATACCATGAATCACCTCCACAACTTGTCGACCGCCTGTATCCTCGACCTCCACCAATCATGCTACCTACCGGGCCAGAATTCGTGTTAGAATCTATCACGGGACGAAGAACAACTCCAGTATCCGAGCACCCGTAACCAATTAGTACAAAGTCAAATGGACCAGATACCCAGATGAAAAATCTACATGGGAACCCCTTGACAATCTCAAGAACAGGCATACAAGGCACGCACGAGATTCCGCTATTGTCTATGGTGCAACAACGATCTCCACGAGACAGTGGGCTGCCCGTTGAAAGGCAAAGGAAAATCGGGAAACTGAGCACCGCCGGGAGTGTCCTCGATGACACTCTCGACGCCTTCCGAACCGGTCGCTTTGCGGGTGACTGCCTTTCGTTTCGAGGCACATGTGGAAGTCGATAGTCCTCCTCTTCTATATTCTTATGAGGACTATGCTGTCCGGCTCGTTCCTACGTTGGGTACTCATGCTCAAGGACAAGACGTGTGTGCGGCATCTTCTTCGTCCGGCAGCGGCGACTTATCGTCTTCAAGTGGTTCTTCTTGGGATTCGGCGAACGAGTTCAACATAGAGGTATTGGACCTGCTCACGTTCGAGGATATCGCATGGCTTCCTCTCCCGACCACGGGTTGCTTGTCGGGACCGCAATGCGCAGCATTATGCGCTCATCTTCACACGTACTTATCCTTCTATGCACCACCAACTTCGCCGACGGATGACGAAGTCGCGGTGGGGGACATCCTTGCGTATGTTACCAAGGTGGCCCGCGAGTTTCACAATCAGCGGTACGACGACAACAACGCACCGCTCCTCTATGTCCGCATCCAAGTTGCAGGATAGCTGCGCGTCTCGCAATTTTATGAGCCAAGCCTTTATGCAAAAGGCTGGCCTTGGCGCACAAGTTCGAAGGAAGGCAAACTCGACGGCGATCAAGTTGGCGGACGGAAGGACGCAACAACTTATCGATCGCTACATCGAGCCCGTACCGGTGTATTTCGTACCTCATGCATGCGAACCGGTGACATTTGACATTTTGGACACGGACTTTGACATTATTTTCGGAATGCCTTGGCTTGCAAGTGCGGATCACACGGTCAACTTCCACCGGTGGACTCTTACCGTTCGCGACGCCTTCGGCGCTAAAGTGTCGTGTACTATTCCTCTTCCACACCCTTCGATTCGGTGCCAAGTGGTGACCAAATCATTCCGGGCTACCTGTGCTTACGAGCAGCCCGACGAAATCGGCCTATGCTTTCTACGAACTGTCGCGGTAGCCGACTCTTCACCCACGGACTTGTCTTCGGACCCCCGTGTGGTGCGGTTGCTTCACGAGTTCGCCGACATCTTCGAGTCACCTACCGATGTGGTGTCGGATCGGTCAATCTCTCACGAGATCATCTCGAGGCCGGTGTCGTGCCGCCGAAAGGTTGCATTTATCGCATGAGCGAGGAGGAGCTTACAGTCCTCCGCTCGCAACTGGATGATTTGTTGGACAAGGGCTGGATCTGCCCTAGTAGCTCTCCATACGGAGCGCTTGGGCGATTGGGCGGCGCAAAGTAATTTTCTAAGTTGGGTTTGAAGTTGGGATATCATCAAATCTCGATCCGATCGAACGATCGTTACAAATCCGCGTTCAAGACGCGGTATGGACATTTTGAGTGGGTGGTCATGTCTTTTGGCCTCACCAACGTCTCGGCGACCTTTCAAGCGGCAATGACCAACAAGTTCCGTGCAATGTTGGACCGGTTCGTGCTGGTCTACTTAGACGATATTCTCGTCTATAGCCGTTCATTGGAGGATCATCTTGAGCACCCTCGATGAGTGTTGGAGACGCTCCACCGCGCCAAGTACAAGGCCAGCTGCGACAAGCACGAATTTGTCCGGCAAGAGCTGGAATACTTGGGCTATTTGTCACACCGGAAGGCATTAGTTCACTATAGGACAAGATTCAAGCCGTCCAAGAGTGGCCGGATGTTTGTTCGTTCCTTGGCCTCGCCGGCTACAACCAGCGTTTTACCAAGGGCTACTCGAAGATCACGGCCCACTTGACCAAGCTTCAATGCGAGGATCGGTTGTTTTACCAAGGGCTACTCGAAGATTGCGGCCCACTTGACCAAGCTTCAATGTGAGGATTGATCGTTTGACTTCGGAGAGGATGCGCGGGAATCATTTTTGGCTCTCAAAGCCGCACTATTATTTGCGGAGGTCTTGGGCATACACGACCCGCTTTTGCCTACGCGCGTCACTACGGATGCGTTCGGCTATGGCATTGGTGTCGTCCTCGAGCAACACGATGGCGTGGACTGGCACCCGGTTGAGTATTTCAGCAAGAAAGTGCCCGTCGTGCACTCCATTGACGATGCACGTAAGAAGGAGCTCCTCACCTTCGTCCACGCGCTCAAGCGGTGGCGACACTTCCTCCTTGGTCAAAACCAATTCCGATGGGTAACGGACAACGATCCGTTGGTCTTTTACAAGACCCAAGAGACCGTCAACAGCACCATCGCTCGATGGATGGCGTTCATCAACCAGTTCGACTTCTTTCCCGATCACATTCCGGGGAAGTCTAACCGTTTTGCACATGCTCTTTCAAGGCGTCTGGATCATTGTACCGCGGTCTATTCAACCTTCGAGATTGACAATGACCTGCGGGATAGCTTCATCCGCGGCTACCAAGCCGACCCCGAGTTTCGTGACAAGTACGCAAATTGCTCCTCTCCTAATTCGACGCCTTCTCACTACCGGATCCAAGAGGGGTACTTGCTTGTCCACACACGGGGGAAGGACCTTCTTTGCGTACTCGGTGACTCTCACTTGCGTACATGGCTTTTTGGCGAGTTCCACGATGCTCCCGCCACCGGACACTTTGGAGCCAATCGCACGATTGGCTGACTTCGCGAGCGATTTTGGTGGCCCGGCCTTCTCGACGACGTCACACGCTATTGCGAGTCATGCGAAGTTTGCCGACGCTGCAAATCCTGCAACCATCGTCCGTACAACGAGTTGCGACCGCTACCGGTCCCCTTGCGCCGAAGGGAAGCGATTGCCATGCACATTACCGGGCTGTTCCCCAAGCACAAGACAGGTGTGGATGGGATTCTCACGGTGGTCAACCGACTCACCAAGTTTGCCATGTTCTTGCCTTGCCGCTATCATGCCAAGGCACCGGAGTTGGTCGAGGTTCTTTACGCCGGTTGGATTCGATCCAAGGGTTACCCCAAGGAAAGCGTTTGCGACCGCGACTTTCGGTTCATGGTGCTCATCAAACGATGGGGCTCATCTCTCAAGCCAAGTTTTGTTCGCCACTCCCAGACTGATGGCCAAACGGAGAGGGTGCATCAGACCGCACAGGTTTTCCTTCGCACTCTCATCCGCCTCGACCAAAAGGATTGGGTTGAGCGGCTACCGAAAGTTGAGTTGGCCTACAACTCGTCCATCCACCCGGCTATCAGGGTGTCGCCCTTCGAGTTCGAGCACGGCTCGCCGACCACTTCCAAGGACAAAAGTACTTTGGATGAATTTACGATGGTAGACGGCTTGCTGTTTCTTGTGAAGGCAGGGAATAAAAGGTTGTGTGTTCCGGGTAGTGACTCTTTACGTAGTTTATTTTTAGGAGAGTGTCACGATGCAACTGGACACTTCGGTTATAAAAAGACTTCAGCTAACCTAGTGCATAAATTCTGGTGGCCTACTATGATGCAAGATGCAAAGAAGTATGTTGAAACATGCCAAGTTTGTCAAAGGGACAAACCTAGGACTCAGGCTCGGCTTGGGCTCCTCAAGCCCTTGCCGATTCGTGAAGGCCCTGGTCAGAGTGTGTCCGTGGATTTCATAGATACACTTGTGACCAGCAAATCTGGGAAAAGGTACATCTTCGTGATAGTAGACCGTTTCTCTAAGTATGCTAGACTTATCGCCATGCCAGAAAAAACTGACAACGTGATTTCGACTTCCTACATCCATAGTAAGTGATAGGGATGTACGGTTTACCATTGAACTGTGGCAATCCACTGCTGAACAGATGGGCACCAAACTCCAAATGACTTCAGGTAACCACCCTGAGTCAAATGGCCAAGCTGAACAGATGAATCGGGTAGCACAATACCTGCTTCGGCATTATATCAAGCCAAGTCAGGATGACTGGGACGAGAAGTTACCTCTCGTCGCCAGCCTGTACAATAATGCAATGCACAGTACTACGGGTATGACTCCCAACCAGCTACATCTTGGTTGGAAGCCCAAAAGTGCGCTCAATTTTCTGCTACCAGAAAGACAACACATTGCAGCACCTGGCAACATAGAGTTTGCTGTAAAGTATGAACAGATGCTGCACCAGGCCGTTGAGCATATCAAGAAGTCTCAGGATGCTATGATCGCATCTGAGAATAGACATAGACGGCCCTCTAACTTTCAGGTAGGTGAGAGAGTCTGGGTAAAGTCATCTGAACTAGGTCAGGAGTTGGGGATCTCACGGAAGTTGATGCCACAATACTTCGGGCCCTAAGAGATCTTGGACATTGTAGGAGATTAACCAGATGGGCCATCATACGTAATTTGCATTCCTCCCCACTTACGTACGTACCCTTGTTTCCATGCTTCCAAGTTGGCACCTTTTGCATTCCTCCCCACTTACGTACGTACCCTGTTTTCCTTCAAGAAGATCAATGCTGCCCCCAACCATGGATGGCGAGGTGGACATCGACCAGATCGTGGAGCATCGAATGATGTCTGTCCTCGACCATCAGGCAAAGGGCGCCCTCCTAAACCGAGAATGCAGTATCGTGTGAGCTTCAGACATCATCTCGATCCCAAGGAAGATCGCTGGTTCACACGAGAGAACTTCTGAGAACAGCACCTCAAGTGAGAGCAGGCTATGAAAGAGAACTGAAAGGGAAGATGCCTGCAGAATAAGAGACTTCTTAGAGGACTAACGAAGTAAAGGAGGGAATGCGAGGATCTGGGTCCTCGGCAGGCCTAAGGGGCCCCGGTTGCAGTGGTGCCCGCCCTAAGTGAAGACGGGCCTAACTTATTACAAGAGGCCTTTGACTCTCAATTTCATATTTTTGGGGTACAGGCGGTTGTGACGCGCCAGTTGGTTGAGAGAAACACAGGCCGAGCAACCAAGACATTTCCACGGCCTACCGGGCCTTTCCAAAGAA
>BFEA01000013.1:5667400-5683756 GCA_003427395.1 Chara braunii
GTTGCAATGTGAAGCCTAGTGAAGCTGATTGGCGCCCGGGGTTGTGTTTTCCAGTCGGAATAATCGTGAGGCCGGTGCCCTTCCCGGTGTGGCGGCCAAACCCCGACAGAGATGTTGTGCCCGGCTCCATCCGTGACCCAGCTAGGGCTTACCCTTTGTTAGGACAAGCCTTCCGGGCCCATCCATGCCTAATGTTGTCTTGGACAGGAATGGGCCATGGGTTCAAGCTGTCAGGGGGGGTTGTAGCTGGGTTATTCACAGTGTCGGTCAAGCTTCTTCTTCGTCAAGTTATTCCCATGCAATTGCGCCTTCCAATACTTGTGTGGAGTCCAGGGGGGTTCATTGAGATTCCCTGATCTCGTGCATCACTCCCAAGTATGTTCTAAGATGTTGTGTCTTTCCAACTGCCCGGAACCAATTCAAGGAAGCGGCAACTTCGCATGGGATCATGCATACCTCAGTCTATGTGTGGCCCTCATGAAGAGGATCGCCCTTACATCCGAGGGATAGGGCCTCAAGGACCCCTTTTGCGTGTACAGGACTTCACGTTGAGGGTCTCCACCTTCACGCGGGATAGGCTCCAGCACGTTTACCACCATACAAGCTGGTTCTAGCATGCACAAGCAAACCCATGCAGTCCAACATGCAAAACCAGGCAGTCCAACTTGCAAACTTGAATCACCACACCTTGCCCCTGAGTCCTTTTGGGGGCCCTTCCATTCCATAGTAGTTCCTCAAGCAGTTTCGACTGTGCCAAGACCCATAGGGTGCTGTACTTGTCCAACCTTGCCCCAATGCATGGGGCCGCTTTCAGCAAGCCGGTACCCACTCATTGGGAATCCATTCTACACTCTGTAATATATAACTTCTCCGAATACTATTGCCAGATCCTCCTCGTGCCTTACATATTCCACAATGTCCTCCACCGTTTTAACTGCCTTGAGGCCCTCTGCGTCACCTGGCCAGGTCTTGCAGCACAACTTGATCTGGTAGACTGGCACCCCGGAACCCACCTTTATGGCAATATAGTGATAGGTTCATGATGATTCCATGCTTATGGCACACGAGGGAGCGCTGTAGTCCTCCAGAGGCCTGTTTATTTAAATAAACTGTGCCCCCATTTCTATTCTATTTCWATTAACGCACACCATACATAATAAGAAAGATGGTGTTCGCCGGCGGGTAAGCACGTAGATGGCGAGCCTAGGCCGAACAGAGATGGGCTGCACAGAGGTTGCTTTGCTTGTAAGGGTCTCATTACATATTTTTGTATTGATTATGAGTCTGGAAAGTGACCTCTCTAAGGAAGGATCCCAACATTGCCGGTCCACTCTGTATTCCGCCTGAGACCCTGATGTGAAGAGACCAAACATTAGGTCACCATATTTGGGGAACTCCTTTGGAACAGGTAGTAGGGAGAGAACTTTTACAAGGCTGAATTTTTCTGGGTATTCTGTGGTAGGAACAGCCTAGAAGATGCAGTAAAAGTGATGTCAACAAAAAATGAGTTTTTTGCTCGACTCAGATCCCAGACTCAGTCTATGACCCAGTGAAAAAGACTACCCTGACTTTTTCTCTTTGCCTCTTCCTGGCCTTAGTAGTTCACCGCAGTTGGGAGGGCCAGGTGCTGCTGCAGCGCATGCCCTGGGAGCGGACGCCAATGAAGATGATGGCAAGAAGAATGATCAGGTTCATGACACAACCCCAAGGTAATGATGGTAGGTTGGTTTGAGTTGATGATGGGGGCAGGGTGGTTATGAGGTGAATGCGAGGGAGGTGAAGTGGCGAAGGAGGGAGAAGGGGTGTAGTGAAGGGAAGGTGAAGGTGGGGATGAAAAAGGATATTGAGGGTGGGGTGATGGAGGTGAAGGAGATGGATGGTGAAGTGGAGCGGAGTAGGAATAACAAGAAGGCTGGACTATCGAGGGTGCAGCATGAGAGCCAACTGGTGTTGGTGAGAGAGGTGTTGTGTGAGAAGGCGGGGTGGTTATGGAGGTGAATCCAAGGAGGTAGGTGAAGTGAAGGGGTGAAGGATGGAGAAGGGTGTAGCGAAGGGAAGGTGAAGGTGGGGATGAAAAAGGATATTGAGGGTGGGGTGATGGAGGTGAAGTAGATGGATGGTGAAGTGCAGCGGAGTAGAAAGAACAAGAAGGCTGGGCTATCGAGGGTTTAGCATGAGAGCCAATGGGTGTTGGGTTAATAGGGGTGTTGTGTGAGAAGGATCAGTTGATGCAGGAATGGATGGAGCAGCAGTAGATGTGATAGGGAGGGAAACAGGAGGAGCTGAGGCATGAGGAGGTCGAGGGGGCTGAGGAGTGAGGGCGCAAGTGTCGTCATGGAGATGGCAGTCTAGCCATTGGAAGGACTGTATTGAGACCGACGGGGTGAATAGTTTGAAGTTTCCAAACCTAGAGACCCTCAGGGGGTGCAGCAGCCCTCCGAAAGAGGGCATGATCAACAAGGCCTTCAGGCATATGATCCAGAGTAGGATTGATGCATTCCAAAGGCCAAGCTGCAAAATTGAATGCGGGTTGCCCACACATTGCACGGTAGAGATGGTGATGGCGAAAGCAGCAGAAGAGTGTCGTGTATGCCAATCCTCTTGCAGCCGTTGATGTGCAGAATGCAGCATCTGTCCCACATAAAAATGTCCAGAAAGCAAATGAACAATTACATAAATCACTCCTTGAACAGTGAGGGGGTCCATACCTGGTGCAAGAGGTTGTTGATCAACACCTCGCAGTTGCAACTCAAATCGCTCTGCCTGCACAACACTGTTAAGATTACAGAGTTGTTTCTTGCACCAACCTCCTGCAAAATACAAGTTAGTATTCCACTCCAGGTGTGCATGCCAATCTACGCGATGAGAAACAGATGCCTGGCAGTATGACATATGAGCACGACCAAACGGAACATGGTGTCCAACAGGAAAGCTTGGTACAGCACCTGCAATGCCATTGGCAGGAAATCTCCCGAGGGGGGTGGGAAGTATCGGGGCAGCCCCTTGATTATTCCTTACTTGCAGATTCATTCTTGATGAGTTATGAAACAACTATTTCTTGATTTTTCAGTTTTCCAATGCAAAGAAATGGAGGTGGATTATCACTTACAGTGTAATCAGTGAGGGGATTCTGTTCAGCCTCCTGATGAGTGGGTGAAACTCCGACGAAACAGTTATTGTCGTACACCCTCTAGAATTCCAATATTGTTATGATCCTGGCCAATGTCGAGATACACATTCATCAGATAGTACAATGCCGTCCAATTGCAGAAAGAAATGAATGAACTTGAGAGGAGAGAGAAGGTTAGAAGGAGAGAAGGTTAGAAGAAGAAGAAGAAGAAGAAGAAGAAGAAGTAAGAAAGAAGAAGAAGATGATGTACACCATCATAGACAAATGACAAGGCTCTTCTTCTTCGCCAAACTCTCTCTTCCTCCTTATCTCCTCCTCTCTTATTCAAACAGGAAATAATAATACAATGTTGAATGGCTGAACCAGAATCAATGTCAGAGTCCCTCGTTACTGCAGGTATCACATGAGGTCCACCATAGCCATGGCCACCCTTCTTCTTCCTTGTTCAAGGACGAGGCTATGGCGGACTACTTGGGCCTTGCTTTGATGCCCAAAGGACAACCCAAAGCAGCTATGGCTGCTCACGCTCAGGCCGCCATGCTTGACTCTGCCTTGAAGCTTCTCGGTGTAGCTCTACCCCCGTTGGGGCCTTTCTGCTGCAGCGCTCACCAAGGTGATGAAGATGGCTGCCACCATAGCCAGGTAAGTACCTCTGGCGCTCCTCCCCCTTCCTGTCTTCTTCCTCTGAGTCCTTGCTTCTTCCCCAGCAGCGCTGCTCCAGCCAGCGCTCCAACCAGTGTGTCGCCAAACTTGCACACCGACAATGAGGCTGGGCTCTTCGCCCGGCCTGGAGATATAGCGGCATGCTTGCCTCTCAGGCGGTGACTTCTAGGCCGCTCGGCCTCCCAAGCAACCGGTACCTCCTCCCTTTCGGAGGGAAACATCATTGCAGACTGATATTGCCCGTACAGGCCGTAGACTCAGACTAGTACCCGCCTAGACCTAGCCTACAACTACTGGGCCTCTAAAAATGCCACTTTTGTCTTCTTATGCTTGGCCTCCAATACCCGGCACATCTACCGCTTCAGGGTGTGGTACCGGCCTACCTGCTACTTGAGTGTTTCCCCGCTGCTTCAAGTGCTGCGGGCCTCTTTCCCCGCCACTTGAGTGTTTTCCCCCGCTGCAATCCTCAATGCCACGGCCACGGTAAGTACCGGCCCCGAGGGCCCAACGAATGAATAAGTGCCCTTACGGGCCACACACACACTCAAGCCAACCATCACTCAGACAGACATGCATCCAGCAAGCGTGCACACAACCGGACTTAGTAGCAAGCGGAAAACTCAGCAAGGCACTCAGTCCACGAGCAAAACTCAGAAATCAGCCGTGTGTTTCAGTCCATGTTTGGTCGGGTCATCACACCACTCCCCCCTCAATAGCGAGGTCCCTTCGAGCGAGTAACTCGTTCTGAGTCCTCGACAAACGCATCATAGCCAAACATGGCAAAGAGATTTCGAGAATACTCTGTCGAAGTGAGCTTGGCAGGGATTTTAGGTGCATCATTAGAGGTGATTTGTCGCTCGTAGGCTTTAACAACGCGCAGTGCGCTGCGCAGCAGTTCCTGCTTGGAAATCCAGTATAGATCATCCAACGGGTGGTACATAAAATGAACCTGGTACTGTCTTTTCCGTCCCTTCCCTACATGCTGTTTAATGCTGTCTATCTCATGCCCGCCATTGATTGCATGAGGAATCATGTCTTCACAGTAATCGAACGACTTAGCGTCACGGTGGAGAAACAGTTTTGATGCATGAAACACGGGATATGTGCGCAGATGAGGTGGCACAACAACTACGTATGAAGGGCCAAAGCTATCTTCGCCAATCACATCCAGAACTTCACATGGGCCATAATAGAGTGGGAGAAGTTTACGTGAGACTCCCTCTTCTTTTGAAAATTCAAACATCTTGACCCAGACATAACTTCCCACCTCAATATCTGAGGTCGGCGCTTCTTGTTTGCATGATGGATCATGGTGTGTTATCGCTTGGTCATTGCTGCAATGGCAACTTTGAGCAAGCGATCGTGCCTGGCCCTGAAGCCAGGTCTGCCGGGTGTTGAACCAGCTGGTTGCTCAGGGAATAGGTAGGAGAGCGGATTACGAATCTGCCAACCGTAATGCAACCGATTTGGTGTCATGCCGGTGGCAGAGTGGATGAAGTTGTTGTACAACCCCCTGGCGGAATACGGCTCTTCATCCCATGTTTCCTGATCCGGAATGATTGAAGCGCAGAGAAGTTGGAACACAGTCTCGTTGATTTCCTCAGCCAAACTGTTGGCTTCGGGGTGTCGGCCAGATGTCATGCATAGCTTGAGGCCAGGGAGTTGGGACGTGAAGTCTTTCCATTCAGTACTGATGAAGCGCGGGTCCCGATCACTCACGAGAGTTTTCGGGGTTCTGAACTGCAGAATGTACTTCTGTTTGAACTCACGGATCACCAGTTCAGTTGGAGCATGAGATGGCAAAGGAATCAGATCAAGAAATTTAGAGAAGCGGTTAACAATTGCCATGACTTGTGAGTAACCATTCTTACTTACCTTTCCCATGTCGGTGAAGTCGATAGAGACAGACTCCCCGAGACCATCGGGAATGGGAAGGGGTGTAAGTAGCCCCATTGGCTTTTGTCTACATGGTTTGATTCGTTGACCGACTTGCTATTCAGCCACAAACTTTTCAGCAGATCCCTTCATGTTAGGCTAATCAAACTGTCTCAATAGGTTTTCGTATGTCGTTGCCATGCCGAAGTGTCCACTCTGGCCATGAGCCAAGTTCAGAAAGTGCGTGTGGAGAGGCTCATGGTTGGGCACACACAAACGGTCGTGGTTCCCGGAGCGAAAATCAGGCTGACTGCTGGGATCAGCCCGCAACTGCTCAAGGATGGGACTAAGGTCTGGATCCTTGGCAGTGTGCTTTACGAGTTCCTCCTTCAGTTTCGTCCGGAGGTCGTACGACTTCACAAGGCAAGTCATGTGCTCAGGGTGGCGAGACAATGCATCGGCAACTCGATTATAACAACCCTTTTTGTGTCTTAACTCAAAGTCGAAAATGTCAATTTCATGGAACCAGCGAAGTAAGGTAGGGGACAGGGTAGTTTGCTCTTTGATCCACTTCAAAGTCTTATATGATCTGAGAACACTTTGAAGTGGCGTCCCAAAAGATAGTGCTTCCAATGGTCCAAAGCCATACGCAAAGCAAAGAGCTCGCGCATGTAGGTGGAAGTGGCTACCTTTTCGTTGGGCATGCGTTTGCTGTAGTATTTGAGCGGTCGTAGGCCATCGCTGTCATCTTGCTGCAGCACTGCGCCAATTCCATATTGGCTTGCATCCGTAGTAACTACGAATGTCAGTTTGGAATCTGCATTGCGGAGTACAAGGTAACTTACCAAAGTTTTTTTCAAAGCTTGAAAGGCGTCCTTGCATGCGGTATCCCAAGCGTAAGGAACTTTCTTACTTGTTAATCGGGACACCGTGCATGCAACAATAGAGAAGCGGGGCACAAACTTCCGGTAGTACGACGCGAGACTAAGGAAAGAGCGCAGTTCGCGGATGTTCGTCGGTTGAGGCCAATTGCGTATGACCTTAACCTTGGTCGCCTCAGGTTCTAAGCGTGCAGCAGACAACCGATGCCCAAGATAGACGACGCTATCCCTCCCAAACTCAGATTTCTCTATGTTGAGATGGAATTGCGTCTTCTTGAGGGTGGTGAACACTTCCTCAAGGTGCTTTATGTGTTCCTCCATGGATTTGTTCAAGATCAGTATATCATCAAGGTATACCACCACGAACCGACCAGTCTGTTCGCGGAGGACCTTGTACGCGAGGACCTTGGAAGGTGGCCGGTGCGTTCGTGAGACCGAAGGGCATTCAGTAAACTCATAAAGCCCATCGCGTGTTTTGAACACAGTCTTATGTTGGTCCGCATGATCGACTTCAATCTGGTGATAGCCTGACTTGAGGTCGATCTTGGATAAGACCTTGCACCCACCTGTAGCATCAAGCAAGTTATCTATGCGAGGCAATGGATAGGCGTTTTTTCTTGTGATGCGGTTTAGACTGCGATAGTCAATACACATGCGGAGCTTGTCTCCTTTCTTCGGGACAAACAAAACAAGGGCACCAAATTCATACTCACTAGGCTTGATCCAACCCTTGTCAATCATTTCATCAATTTGTCATAGGAGTTCCTCCAACTCGCCGGATCCCATTCGGTATACGCAGCCCTTTGGAGGAACAACACCTTCTACCAACTCGATGGTGTGTCGGACCAATCGCGTGGGAGCTCCCCCTGGTTCGGCCATAACTTTTGGGAACCGACCAAGTAGGTTTTGGATGTTTGTTGGGACCGGTGGGGGTGAAGGGTCAGCAAAAGGGTCACCTAGATCAGGTTGCAGATTGTGAATCGAGGCAACCGAATGTGAAGTACAATCATTTGGATTAGGGGTAGGTAACGAAGTAGAAGGGCTAAAATTAGAATCACTAGATGAAGTAGCATTGGTACTAGCCGCAAAAGTAGATGGCACATGAGTAGGGCGAACAATGGCAACACACAATTGTTCATCCTCTTTGTGCTTGCGCCATTTCTTGCAAAAAGCGGCCTCTTATACGGTCGGTCGCTTTTTACAAAGACCTGCAAGGCATTCAGAAAAGTCATTGGGGACTTGTGCTTCTCATCAAAGAGGATGGGAAGCTCGTTCCTTTGAGCATCTTTGACCATGAAAAGTGACTCCTTCCACTTGGTCCATTCGCATTGGGACTGCAGCCAGCCGAAGCCAAGGACAACTTCGAAGAGGGACACTTGACAAGGACATAGAAGTTCAAAGCATGGGTGACGGTTTTGTCCTTGTCTGCATGCGTAGAGGAGACAACTTCCTTGTTGCCTACTTGGGTCCGGCAAGGGTTCTGCAAAGCCACTTGCTTCATTCTCAAGCCCACTTTGCATATCTTGTGTGGTGACATAAAGTTAGTAGTTGCACCACAATCAATCAAGACACGGAGATAGCGGTGGTTTATGAGAATTTTGAAGAAGATCAGCTTCATTGTCCCTTGGGCACACTGATGTTTCATCTCAACCCAATGCTCAAAGTGGTAGTGAAAGTCAACCGTCTCAGACTCCTCCCAAGGCTCGACATACAAAGCATGACACGCTTCAGCCTTGGAATTAGCAGATTTGCATCAAATTAAGTCTCCCTTGTCGTAGATGATGCTGAAGTCAACTCTACGCCCGGTTCTGGTTTCCCTGCAGCCTATAACATTCTTGTACGGTTTGGTTTCTGGGAATGCAGGCATACCCCTTTCTTGAGCCTCACCCTCCAATCATTTTCAGTGATCCGGAGGTCAACCCATGGTTTAGTGGCAACATGCTCCGGTTTCACTGGGATTTTGACTCCATTGGGAAGTTAGTTCTTCCCTGAATTCCGGTTCGGTCCCTTTATGCTTGCAGACTTTTTAAAGGCATTTAATTTTTCTTCTTCATGATTCACATCAGAGTCATGGGTTGAAGAGGAGCAGGTTGTGTCAGGGTCCTGTTCTTGGTCGTCACCAAGAGTGGGGTCGTCTGCATAGGCCTCCTCATCGGCCTCCAACAGGTCATGCACAACAAAACGGTTGTTGCTTCTGAACCGCCTGCCGCCAATAGGCTTTTTGCTGCCTGTTGTGGTAATGAGGTCTTGGGCCTCAAGTCTGGCCACATCGTGCATGAGGGAAAGCCAGTTCGTGTAACCAATGAGCTTTTTGCCAAGGCGATGCATGTAGGTAGTGGGAGCCGTACCTTCCACAACATCCAAGCATGATTGTGCAGTCATTCCCAGTCCTGGAGTAGCAAAAACTTTGCTGACAAGCAACTGCAAATTATGCATGGAGCCCACCCACTTGCTGCGCTTGAGATCATCAAGTCTCTTTCGGTTTCTTGCGGCAACATGTGGATCCTTAAATTGTTTGATAAGGATCTCCTCAACTGTGGCTCTGGGTGTGCCTTTGAGCCACTGTGTCAGATTGATCTTAGTGTACCCGACTTGCGTAGCTTGGACTTCTAAGAAGCCTCATACGGCGGGCTCGACGTTGGTCCCCATGATCAGGGACTGGCTCACTGGTTGAGTTCCCAGCACCTTGAAGTAAGCTCTCATGGAGCTGATCCAGGACTCAACGTCTTCTTTCCCGTCGTACTTAGACGGTATGGGAACCGCCTTCTTGTCGACATAGGGACTGTTGTAGCCGGCACCAGCGATTGCTGTTTCTAAACTCGAGGCTGCAGCAGTTGCAGAATTCCCTGCGCCGTCACTTGCCGTAGCGGTAGCGGAGTCTGCACCTAGTGCAGGTCCCGATGGAACCGCACTTTGAGAAGAAGTAGAGGAATGGAGAGGAGCGAGGGCAGTTTGGTTAGCAGCATTGGAGGCAGGAGGTAGAGGGAGAGGATTAGAAATCTGATCCTTCTACAAATTTGCCATCTGCCGCATTTGATCGTTATGCTCTTTGGTCACTTCGGCCAGTTCCGCCCGCAACTCACTTACCTCTGTCGAGAGTTTGGTGATCTGTTCAGGGATGTCACTGAGTAGGTGACAATCTATAAGAGCACGCACATATGCGACTATCTCCTTCCTGACCTCATTGTCAGGCAAGGAGGAGGCTGTTTTGAGGACAGCGTCATGGTCTGCAACAACGGTTTTCCTCTTTTCCTCCTCGACTTTCTCTTCCCTTGCCAGTGCCTTTTCGTAGAGGGTTTGGAACAATGGTTTATCCTCCACTATGGCTGCATCCAGTTGGGCCTTTAAGGCCACAGAAGCCTTTACATCGCCCATTCCACAAGTCCCTCAAGATGGGGGCTTTCACTTTCTCTTCTCTCTCTCTCTCTTCCTTTTGTCTGCGAGTCTCTACGGGCATCAAAATATGAACTCGGGAAAAGAAACAGATTGAAAAGTTCAAAGAAGAGAAGGTAGAACTCCTAGCCGGAGAGGCATTACATTTGGACTAGAGAGCAGCAAACCAAAAAAAAGAAAAACAATTTCACAGGAGAGGTCTGATCTAGCGACCCAGAATGATCAGGCTGCATACGAGGTCCTCTGGAGTCCAGTCTGACCAGCTTCGCGGTCGTTCAGCAAATCAGACAGCGAGTGACTAAATGCAACAATAAAGAATTTAGTGGTGTATAGGGTGTGAGTACAAGCCACGGACGGTGCGATCAAAAGCATGCGAAACGTTTCAGTCGAGATCCCCTCGGCAGTGGGTGTCCTAACCAACAAGAATAAACCCTGGATCTCAGTCAGGAAGAGCATGCACTAATGTCTAACAAATTCGGGTCCAAGGGCTCTTCTTGTTTGGGACGGTCCCACTGGGTCCCCAGGGGTCCCACGTAGGTCGTGATCGAGTCCCAACCAAGAGGAGTCCCACTTGGACTAAGTTTTTGCCTCTACCATCCTGAAAACAAATTTCAACTTTCGGTAGAACATACAGACTACAGCCGTTCAGAGATGAAAAGACAAAGCACTGTAGAAGAAATCGGCAGTCAAATCAAGGTACTTCGTTTCTCCATCCATCAGGTGAGTAGGTAGTTCACACACATTTTAATCACACAATCAAGACCACAGAGGAGTAGGAAAGAAGCCCAGAATAACCCCAGCAGGACAATCATTACCATGCACACATACATGGGCATCCCGTAGGTGCGCGACACTTACCTGAGTGGACTGAGCTTCGAGATGAATAGAACTTACCCCCCTCTCATGTGATCCTCCTGACCCTTCAACGCTACCCCTACACTAGTGTCCAATCTCCTAGGAGGGTCTGACTCCAAGACCGAAGTGCAACGCCGGGTCCCCCGCCGATGCTGGAGAACAAAGTAGCAACTTGCAGTCCGTAGATGCTGAATGGCCGCTGACCCTCAAGTTCGCCTACTTGAGGACAGCCCTTAAGTTGCCAAGTGTCTCCCTTGAATCAGGTTCCAGGTGCGAGTGCCTCGCATTGTCACCTCTCTCAAGTTGCCACATGAAGTCTCCACGAGATGTCTTGCCACCCTATCTTACTCTCAAGCAAAGTTAGGTTCAATGTCGACCCCACATGACCTAACCAGGTGGGGGCAGCTTCCCTTAGCCATGCTGCCCCACTTCCCTTACATCCAACCCTAACCCTAAGTGTTGCCCTCAACCACTCAGGTTGGGGTTAGGGCAGCAAAGTCAACTCTCACCAGCAAGTAGAATCCGCTCTGATACCAATGTTATGATCCTTGCCAATTTCGAGATACACATTCATCAGATAGTGCAATGTTGTCCAATTGCAGATAGAAATGAATGAACTTGAGAGGAGAGAGAAGGTTAGAAGAAGAAGAAGAAGAAGTAAGAAAGAAGAAGAAGATGATGTACACCAGCATAGAGAAATGATAAGGCTCTTCTTCTTCGCCAAACTCTCTCTTCCTCCTTATCTCCTCCTCTCTTATTCAAACAGGAAATAATAATACAATGTTGAATGGCTGAACCAAAATCAATGTCCGAATCCCTTGTCTACTGCAGGTATCACATGAGGTCCACCATAGCCATGGCCACCCTTCTTCTTCCTTGTCCAAGGCCGAGTCTATGGCAGACTACTTGGGCCTTGCTCTGATGCCCGAAGGACAACCCAAAGCAGCTATGGCTGCTCACGCCCAGGCCGCCATGCCTGACTGTGCCTCCAAGCTTCTCGGTGTAGCTCTACCCCTGCTGGGGCCTTCCTGCTGCAGCGCCCACCAAGGTGATGAAGATGGCTGCCACCATAGCCAGGTACGTACCTCTGGCGCTCCTCCCCCTTCCTGTCCTTCTTCCTCCTCCGAATCCTTGCTTCTTCCCCAGCAGCGCTGCTCCAAGCTAGCGCTGCTCCAGCCAGCGCTCCAACCAGTGTGTCGTCAAACTTGCACACCGACTCTTCGCCTGACCTGGAGATATAGCGGCCTGCTTGCCTCTCAGGCGGTGACTTCCAGGCCGCTCGGCCTCCCAAGCAACCGGTTCCTCCTCCCTTTCAGAGGGAAACATCATTGCAGACTCTGATATTGCCCGTACAGGCCCTAAACTCAGACTAGTACCCGCCTAGACCTAGCCTACAACTACTGGGCCTCTAAAAATGCCACTTTTGTCTTCTTCTGCTCGGCCTCCAGTGCCCGGCACATCTACCGCTTCAGGGTGTGGTACCGGCCTACCTGCTACTTGAGTGTTTCCCCGCTGCTTCAAGTGCTGTGGGCCTCTTTCCCCGCCACTTGAGTGTTTTCCCCCGCTGCAATCCTCAATGTCACGGCCACGGTAAGTACTGGCGCTGCGGGCCCAACGAACGAACAAGTGCCCTTACGGGCCACACACACACTCAAGCCAACCAGCACTCAGACAGACATGCGGTCCAGCAAGCGTGCACACACACAGACTTAGTAGCAAGCGGAAAACTCAGCAAGGCATTCAGTCCATGAGCAAAACTCAGAAATCAGCCGTGTGTTTCAGTCCATGTTTGGTCGGGTCATCACAATATGCCCTAGCTATATCGGAATAAGGGTTAGGGTTGCTTTAACACCTATCATCAAGGTCTATAGCTCTGATACCAATTGTTATGATCCTACCCTCCAGAATGCTATCTCAAATATGAGAAAATGTGAAACTTGCTGCACTCAAAGAAAGTGGAGAGCGATAAAGAACAAAACAGAAAGAGAGGAGAGGTGAAGAAGAAGAATTATGCAAGGTTGAACCAATGTCTTCCACCTTCTCTTCTCTCGGAACTCGTCTTCTTCTCCTCCTCTTCAAATAGTCAATTAATTACAACAACAAATGAATGAATGAACAGAATCATCTCCGAAGATTCCTTCCCACTGCCAGCCAGCATCCAAAGAGACTTCCAGCCCCAACCTCACTCTGTCCCCTCGGTTGCACCTCTAGCTATTGCAGCTCATCCATGTTCATCATGGATGTCCGAAAGACAACACAACTTCCAACGCAACTACTGCTGTGTCTCTCCCAACTCATCTTTCCATAGCCACACTCTTGGATGATGTCCAAGAGCAGCCGATACCTACACAGGGGCCTTGATGGAGCACCAGCCAAGGAAGTGGATGAAGGTCCACTGTAGCCCAAAGGTGAGTCTCCTGTGTCAGTTCCGCTCTCTGTCCCACTCTCAATCTCTACCCCATCTTCTCTCAATTGTCTGGCATGAGGCGCTTCATCCTATACCTCAATAGCCTAGGCCTACACCCCGGTACTATGTCTTCTTCTTCACCATCCAACTCCACGACTGAGGAGGAGCTTCGCCTCTTCATCTTCTGGGCGAAGCAGCCACATGACGGCCAGGTTATCTGTCTCCTCACTGATTGTGGCCGAATGATATATTCTTGCAACTCGGCTGTAGGCCTCCCATGCCCTCGGTACTACTACTTGTGCTGTGCTAGGCCTAACGGAAGTTCCCGTCTTCTGGCGGGAACATCAGCCTGCAATTCTACTTCAGGGCCTAAATATAACCTACTGCTATCCAGGTACAGGCCCTGACTACCCATGACCTTTTTGGAAGCTTCCGGGTCCTTAATACCGAACCTCAGTTGGTTACCCAAGGTGCTGGAAAATCTCTATTCGGTACTAGCCAAATTCTACTCGTCTGTCCTGTTCTTTCTTTTTTTTTACTTTTTTTTTTTTCCTTATTTTTTTTGAAACAGGTCCTTACGGTCCTGGCTCCATATCCATTCTAGGGAGCGTCAGTCCGGTTCCTTTCCACCGTCAATTCAAGAATTGAAATACATGGTGAACACTCTCACGCTTCCTTCCGTCTGGACGAAGGAACTCTGACCAGCATTGATTGCTCCAGAGCAGGAGGATTGACTGTCAGCTTGCCCTACCACTTTTCCTCCCAGAATCTACTGCGACTCTGTCAGATGGTCCGTGTAAAGCAAGAAAAGTGTTGAGATTGTAATCTCAGTTTGCCCATCACTGGGGCATCGTCCTTGCTGGAGTTGCGCTGTGCCATTTATTCCAAATCAATCTGTTATTCCGTGTAGAGGCCAGTTTCTCATGAAAGACCGTCTCTTGATGGTTAGTCTTTCTGGTCTAACTCTCGTTGTTGATGTCACCTCCCACCATCTGGATCAAACCTCAGTTTCCGCCATTCCCAGCAGTAGAACCCGCATTTCTTCCCTTGCCACCTCGGTGCCCTCAATAGTCTTGGTACACCTTTTCCAGATTACCCATAGAGCCAGCTTCCTGAGCAGGTGAAATCAGACTTCCTTGCCACCTTTGAGATTGTTAGTATTGTTGGATAGGAGCACGATGTTCAGAGGAGTTGTGGACGGGGGGGGTGATGAGAAGAGGAGGGACCATTGGTTGTGCACCATGTTTCATATCCATGCTGCTTCAGTGCAATACAGGAGGCAGTGGCGTATATCTTCCGGGTATACTTTGGTGCACCTTTCTAGCAGCCCATCCAGTGTCGAATTTCAGTCCTGTCCCTGTGGTTTCTGTACGTGCAAACTACCCCTTCACTGGAAATCTCAGCAAAGCAAACAAGCAAGCAACAATACTCAGAAAACTCCATAAATCTCAGACTGTGCAGGTCATTGCAAGAAAAAGAAAAAGCAGCATACCAAGTCAATTGCACGATCATCGTCGCTGTGTTTAGACTGAAACCTGCCCTGGATGACCATGTTTTTTTAATAGTGACAGCATGACATGGGCAAAAGATGTCAGAAGAGCAGCATACCACGTCAATCGCTCGATCACTTGAGAAGGGGGTGGGGAAGAGGGGAGGACAGAGAGAGACACCGTTAAGGCACGGAATCTACTCTCTCTCTCTCTCTCTCTCTCTCTCTCTCTCTCTCTCTCTCTCTCTCTCTCTCTCTCTCTCTCTCTCTCTCGATCGGTAGACGTCACATGTACTACACTACGTTTGATGTGTCATCCTCTACTCGCTGTGTGTGTGTGTATGTGTGTGTGTGTGTGTGTGTGTGTGTGTGTGTGTGTGTGTGTGTGTGAGAGAGAGAGAGAGAGAGAGCGAGAGAGAGGTTGTTTTGAGTGGCTTGCTGTCATCATTAAACCAAAGAATCCAAACAGGAAGAAGACCCCCACCCCCCAGCCCCCCTTCCCCCTGACCAGGTAAAGATGAAATGACTAGATACGACATGGGTCAGTTGCTATGCAGATGCCACCAGCCGACCACACCCCTCATGCTCTCCGCTTTTGTTTGCATCCTTTCTTTTGTGGGTGGACGTCCTTATGCTCGATTGGATTTTAGTAATGTTCAAGAATCTTAAGGCGGGCCTTCATCGATTATGTTGTGGATGGTTTCCTGTTACATGTGATGTCCATTGAATTCTATTCTGTGTGAGCTGATTGTGAAACCTCATGCCCTATGTGTCTGCATGCCAGTTAACCTTGCAGGTGAAACCTCCCTGTGGTGTGGTGAAATCTGGGGTTTGCCAGACTGACCTGTGGTCACTTGGCCTGACTGAGCGAATGCGTCGTTGGATCTCTTTTGTCTGTGTTCACATGAAGTACGGAGTCACCACTTCTGTGGGTGCGCGTTGATCCAGAGAATGAGTGGCTTGTGGAACTGGAACTGCATCAACCTGAGCACATGTGGGTGAGTTTCTGTTGGCATGTTTCCTCGCGTCATGTTTTCTGTCCGGCACCTGTGTCAAGATCGAGTTTGCTCGCTTGTGATAATGGCGGGTGGAAATGTGACAGTTTGTGTGGCATACACCGTACCACACGGGCCCAGCAGAGCCCGACCTGGTAGACTAAGGGTCCGTAGGGGTAGAGCCTGTTTCGTTTAAACGAGGGCCTACAGGCCCTGTGTCGTTTCGGCCTCCAGCCTGAAAACGACAGGCCATTTTTCAGGCCCTTGGAAGATCGACCTACCCTGAAACTCAGGCACCAGACCAAGGTTTTAGCTCAGGCCATCATGGCCTATTTTGTGGAGCGTCAACCCCAGGGTCTGGCACGTTTTGGCATAGGCACGAGCAGCCTCCCGGACGGGCCAGCACTATATAAGGCTGACCCGCCCTGTAGGCTGCAGGCAGTTCCCAGGCACTTCACGTGCAGAGGGCAGGAGGTAGTCTTCAGGACTCGGCAGCGGCATTCTGGAGTAGTAGCAGCGATAGCAGTAGTCTTCAGCACTGGGCGCTAGTAGAGAGAGAGGGAGATGGTTGGCGAAGGCCAGGGAGACTCACCTGCGGCGCCATAGCTCCAGCTTCGTCTTCGATGCGCCTGCAGCAAGGCGCCTCCTTTACAGGTTAGTATCGGCCA
>BFEA01000013.1:5690458-5710497 GCA_003427395.1 Chara braunii
CTCTCTCTCTCTCTCTCTCTCTCTCTCTCTCTCTCTCTCTCTCGCCTGTACCTGGATACAATCGACGCCAGGTTCAGGCACAGAGTTAGACTGTCGAGGAACAACCTCTTGATGAGTCGGTGTAAATCCGACGAAACAGAATGGCACGAACGGCTGTTCCAACGGAAAAAAAAAAGAAGACGAAAAAAAAAAAAAAAAAAAAAATCTAAACTAAATCTAAAAAAAATCTAAAATCTAAAAATCTAAAAAAAAAAAAAAAAAAAAAAAAAAAAGGAAACCACCTTACCTGGGATGAAACGGCTGCCCGTTGAAAACGAGCGTTCTCTGAAACCTGCTGAGGACTACAGTCCTCAGCCCTCTTTCCCTGGGCGCCATCTGTCGCAGCCTTATTGAAGCGGTTGGCTTAAGCCAACGGCAGGGATGTCGTCGATATACAGACCTGAGTTCGATTCCCTTTGGGGAATCGAAAAAATTTGGACCATTTCTCGATTTATGCGTGTCATCCTTGCGGAAAGGCCCTGATGAACTGTGCACGGCCAATCTCGGCCACGCGATCTGCTCGATCGTGCGGTCGGGATTGACCGCGCTATTCAAAATGCAGCTCCAAAAGGAGCTGCGCCCAGTAGGCCGGTTTTCAGGTTCAATCCCTGCATCTGCAGGGTAATAATCTGTTGTGTTAACCTACTGGGCTAGCTCCTGTTCCACACTGAACAGGAGTAGCTTTTCAATATGAAGAGTTGGCCCAGGTATTTTCTCAGCATGTGGCCTCGCAGGCTCCGGCTGCCTGTGGCCTAGCAAGCCTGTCCCGCCTGTGGCTCTCCCAAACCGGTTAGCCGCATGATCGGCGGCTTGATTGGATGTCAATGTCGGGAAGGCCCCTGACATCAGCCTTTCAGCCTCCAGGTTCGAAGTCAAACCCCGCGGCCTTAAGAAATAAAAACAAACCTTCCTATTTGTTCTGCGTCACGGTGCTATACCCCGACCCAATCCTCTTTTTAGCCCATTTAGGCCCTGAATCGCGCGGCTTAGCAGCTGCGCGACATTATTAGTAGTAGGATATGTTTAACTTTAGCATTCCCTTATCCGCACGTCCCTGCGGCTTTGACAAAAGCGTAGCCTTGTCGTTCACATCTGATATCTCCGGACGTCACATGCGTCCGGATTAAAGTCTATAAACTCTTAGTCTTTCAGTCATAGGTCAGGTTTGAATAAACTTTTGGCAAACGTCGGTCTCATCAAGTCTGTCGATTTCAACGAAAAGATTGGACAGCGTATGACTTTGAAAATCCCGGCAAATACCCTTGCCCCGACATCGGGTACTCTACCAAGGCCTTCTTCAACTTCTTTAAGACCGAGATGCAATCTTGGTCCCACTTTCAGATTGCTTCCTTCTTTAGGAGTCTGCGAAGGGGAGCAGCGATGGTGGAGGAGTTCCTCACAAACTTCCTATAATAGTTGGCCAGTCCTAAAAACGATCGCAACTCAGTCAGAGTGCGAGGAGTTGGTCAGTTTCTAGTCGCTGCTATCTTATTGTCCTTTGGTCTAATGTCGTCCCCATCTAACACGTGGCACAAGTAAAGAACTTTTGTCTTGGCCCACTCACACTTCTTCGCGTTGATCGTGTTGATCTTGAAGTTCGTTTCTCTCAACTTCTCGAAGATTTGCCTCAGATGACCCTCATGTTCTTGGAGGGTCTTACTGAAAACTAGAATATCATCTAAGTATACTATTACGAATCTATCTAGCCACGGCCTAAAGAAGTCGTTCATGCAGCACTGGAATGTGGCTGGTGCGTTAGTTAGTCCAAAGGGCATCACTATAAATTCATAATGCATGTATCTGGTGCGAAACGACATCTTGTACTGATCATCAGGATGTACCTCTATCTAATGGTACCCTGATTTCAAGTTTATCTTCGTGAAGTACTTGCAGCCTTGCCACCGATCCAACAAGGCATCTATGCAGGGCAATGGTTCTGCATTTTTGACAATTATGGTGTTCAAACTCTTGTAGTCTATGCACATTCTTAACTCTCCCTCTTTCTTTGGGACAAATAGGAAAGGTGCGCTGAAAGGAGATGAGCTAGGTCTAATCTATCCTTTTTCAAGGAGTTCGTCTAATTGCTTGTGCAACTCCTCCAACTCGTTGGGAGACATTCTATAGACTGCTCCCTTAGGCGTCCTATTGCCAGGCTCTATCTCTATGCCATGCTGAATGGGTCTTGGTACTACCCCTGAGGCTGCATTAGACAAATCCTTATACTCCTTCAGCAAACTGGCGATGGTGGGATGTATTTATTTCTCCTCTTTTGGCGGGTCAGATACTGGCCTAACATAGGCTACAAACACATGTTCTTCAAGCTGCTCCTTCTTAACAAGTCTTGTGCGCGCAGGAGCATTGAGGCAGCAATGCGCCAGGGAGTTGTCGACTCCCTATGCATGAAATAGGCGGGCTTTCTTGACCCCACCTAATGGACTAGGGAGCCTGCGCTCATGCTCTCTAAGGTGCAAAGTGGCTCCGACGGCCTCTCCCCAATCTGTTCTAAGCACTATGTCAAAGGGAGGCTCTCTTCTACGAGGAGACGCAGGGAGTGGAGGACTTTCTCTACCTTTCCTTCTTGCTCTAGGCTAAAGTATGCCTGGACTCCCTCTACGTATTCCTCGACCCTCATGGTGCGGTTGTCTGCGAGGATGCTGAGTTCTTTCAACTTTTGAACTTTTGAGATGTAGCCTCAACTTCTTCAGTGCGTTGCGACTGATGTAACTTTTGGTGGGCCCACTGTCTATAAGGGCCCCTACCCTTAGCTCTAAACCTCTCTTTGTCTGCTCATAGGAGCTGCCCCTTTCCATCCTTCTTCATCTTGGCCCAAGCTTGCCTCCTTTCCTTCAATTCTTCAGCTAAGCTTGTGAGGGAAGCGCTTAGAGAGACTCTGACACAAGCAGTCTCTGGCAGATGGCTAGGCGCCGGCCAACAACCTTTGCCATGGAGACACGTGGAGTTGGGAGTTTTTGTCTTGTGTGCACGCGCATCTCCTCAGACTCCACGTACTCTTGGGGTAGGGGCAGTTGCTACCTTTACTGACGGTTGCCTTTTGCTGCCCCAGATGCAGCATTGCGGAACTCCCTATACCTCGGGCAGAACGTATGATGTGCCCTGGGTGGCCACAGAACACACACTAGTACTTATCAATGCTGTCCTACTAGACATTCTAATCAATATTGAGGATTTCCCCAGGCCTGCCTCCAAGCCGTCCAGGGTGCCATGCACCCCTTCTGGGAGGTATCGACTGGGACTAGGACGGTTAGTTCGAAGACCTTGACCCCTTACTCCCGCTTGGCGGTCTCTATTGCTGCCACCCTTTTGGCCGCCTCGTCCACGACCACCTGAGGCCTGACCAGTCCAGGGTGCCATGCACCCCTTTTCGGCGGTGATCGACTTGGACTAGGGTGGTTAGGTGGGGGAACTTGACCCCTTCCTCCCGCTTGGCGGTCTCTATTGCTGCCCCCCCCCAGCCGCCTCGTCCACGACCACCTGAGGCCTGGCCACCCCTTGCCTTGGCCTTGTCCTCCTCCTTGTGGCCTCCCTTTGGCCGCAACAGTAGCATAAGAACTCCCCTGCTCTACCCTTTTGTCCTCCTCCTCTAGCCCCCACTCTGTATCCGTGTAGGGGACCTCTTCTGCACCACCTTCTTCCATTTTTAAGATAGATTTATCCTTGGCCTTAATGTGGCCAGAGATGGTGTGGCCCTTCCATGTTTTGCCCTTTGTTGAATCCTTATGCCAGGCTGTTGCTGGCATAGCTTGGGCGGCCAAAGCAACGACCTCTCTACTAAGTATGTCGTACGTCGTACCTGGCTGTTGCTTTTTGGTACAGAAATGCCCTTGCACGTGCTTGGGCAGCGTGCGGTAAAAGAGTTGGATAAGCCGTGCCTTGCTCACCCCGTGCTCGGGCACGGCAATAAGCTCATCCATAGCGGCCTTTAGAGAGTGTACACTCCGCCATTGCGGCGTATGGATTGTCTGGAGTTTGTCAGATGCCCTTATCCCGCTGGTGGCATCCGCGAAGCGTTGTGAGAAAGTCAGTGAGGTGGGTGACGGTAGAGTACAGGACCATGTCATTTTCGCAGTGGGCTGTGCTTGCGAGCGACCGCTCGAAGCTGGTCTTTTCCTCTCTCACAGCCTGGAAGGCTACCAAGACATGACCCTCGGGGTCTACGCCCTGTAAATACAAATGCGACTTGACATTAGCTTCCCAATTGTCAAAATCCTCCCCCTTCTTTCCGCTGTACGGCTCGGGGAAACGGACCTTGACCCTTTCTCGGTGGGGTCAGTCTTCGTCTTCCTTGGGGGCTGCTATTTTGGTGCCCTCTATTGCGCCCGTACAAAATTTTTATGTCCTCCCCATAGCGTTTCGTAATTCCTTGACGATATAAGTCATCATTTCCTGGGACAAATCTCAAAATCCGACTCGTATGGACTCAAGTGCTATGTCGTGCCCACGAATATGTTTCAATTGTTCCTGTTGCGCTGTCAGGATGGACTCTTTAAGCTATGAGACAGGGTGTCAATCTTTTTCCCCAATTCAATCTCCTCCCCTATCATTCCCAGTCTTGTCTCTGCTGCCTTTGATTCTTTCTCCAGTCAATCTGCCACCTCCAGGTGCCTCCTCCTTTCTTGTGCAAGGCGCAACTTCCATTCCAACTGTTTTTCTTTCTCCCTTGCTTGTCGAGGCAAGGGATCCCCTTATGCTTCCAACTCTCTGTTGCCCGCTTCTTTCTCTTCCTGGGGAATCGTTAACTCAACTTCTTCATCTTCTCCCAGGGATAAATTAGCCACCCATTCTTTTACTGCCTTCTCCACCTCTTCTGGTGGGGCCATACTAGAACCTTCTCCTCCTCCTCCTCCTCCTCCTCCTCTTCTTCTTCTTCTTCTTCTTCTTCTTCTTCTTCCTTCCTCTTCAATCCTCCTTCTTCCTCCTTCCTTCTTCCTCTTCTTCCTCCTTCATTCCTCCTTCTTCCTCCTTCATTCCTTCGTCTTCCTCTTCTTCCTCTTTATTCCTCCTCCTTCCTCCTTCCTTCTTCTTCCTCCTTCCTTCCTTCTTCTTCCTCCTTCCTTCCTTTTCCTTCCTTCTTCTTCCTCCTCCCTTTTCCTTCCTTCTTCTTCCTCCTTCCTTTTCCTTCCTTCCTCCTTCTCCCTCCTCCTCCTCCTCCTCCTCCTTCTTCTTCTTCTTCTTCTTATTCTTCTTCTTATTCTCCTCCTCCTCCTCCTCCTTCTCCTCCTCCTTCTGCTCCTCCTCCTTCTCCTCCTCCTCCTCCTTCTTCTTCTTCCTCTTCCTCTTCCTCTTCTTCTTCCTTCTCCTCCTTTTCCATTTTGGGGAGCATCAGTCCGGTTCCTATTCCAGCGGCAAGTGAACGGTAATACATATGGGACTCACACACGCTCTAGGAAAGCCCAAGGGATGGCATTGATTACTTCCTGACAGAAGGATGTACCTCCCCTCACCCCTGCCTAAGTTATCCTGGACTATACTTTTTTTATCGGATTTGGTTGCTGCGTTCCTTGTTGTGAAACTGGAGACTTTCCCTCTAGTGTACACCTTTTTGGGTTTGTACCCCCTATGGATTGGAAGACAACATTTTTAGACTGTGATCTGACAAAGGGTGGTGTGTGTCTAAGTGTAGGCAGGGGCTTGTGGGATTTGGGATGGTCTGGTGAGGGGACCTTCTTCTGCTTCTTCTTTTTCCTCTTCTTCTTCCCTCCTCGTCATCTTCCCACTCCCTCCTCCTTCCTGCTCCTCCCTTCTCCTGCTTCTTCTTTTTCCTCTTCTTCTTTTTCCTCCTCTTCCTCTTCCTCTTCCTCATCTTCCTCTTCTTCTTCTCAGCAGCCAACTTTGCCTCTTGTTCCTTCTTCCATTTCACCATCTCTTCCTCCATCTGCTTCTTCTTCCAGCAGGGCCAATTTGTTGGCCTGCCGGATCAGCTCCTTCTTCTCCATCTTCTCCCTCTTTTCACGGAGAATTGCGGCAATTCTCTCTTCCTGTGCCTTACTATACGGTGTTGTGCTAGTTCCGGTCCTGACGGTCACCATGTTGATAGGGGCACAATCACTGGTGATTCCAATCCTCAACAAGTAGACTCTGACTTCTACAGGACTACAGAGGTCTCTCATCCACTTCAGCCAGGTTACCACAGCCTTCGGATGCTTGCGCAACCACAGTCACCAACCTTTCCACAGCCGTCGGATGCTTCCGCAACCACAGTCACCAATCTTTCCACAACCTTCAGATGCTTTCGCAACCACAGTCACCGATCTTTCCACAACCGTCGGATGCGGTCGCAACCACAGTCACCAATCCCACCTGGCTTTGGCTTCAGATTGACCCTCTGTCAGCTACACGATTCTAGCCTAAGCACTGCTAGTCTGTCACTACAGGACTTTTGGCTGATCAGGAGGCATTTTAAGGAGGCCCCCCACAACTCCTCAGGAATTCTTTAACGTTACAGTCAGGACGACGATCATAGCCAAAGTCCTCTCAAAACTTAGACAAACTGGACACCCGCTCTGCAGCTCGGAGTTCGGGTATAGTGTACCTCTCAGAGCAACCTGCCAGGGGTGTCTTCTCAAGTCGTCTAGCATCAGATACACCACACCCCTACTAAGTCCCGTGCAGGCACTGGCTCACAGCGTCTATTCGAGCACATGCATGGAACCTATCGACCTGGACAGGAGTGACTCGATGTAGAAAGAGAGGACAGACTCTTCAGCAAGTACCAAGGTGAGTGTGTAACATCCACAGGTCATTGGGGACAAGGGCTACGGCTTGAAGGGATTATACTGCTCTTTGCTCCACACTCCAGCTTGGTCAATGGCACTGGTCAACGCTCGCCCGCAAACTCTCCGACGTCCGTCTATGGCAGCTTCTTCCCCTTCATCAACCTCTCCTTCCTCGTCCACGAGCTCGGCTATGGCAGCTTCTTCCCCTTCGTCAACCTCTCCTTCCTCTACACCTTCGTTACGTGTCTCGCTCCGTCTCTCTCTTTCTCGTCCACTCCTTCCTCCCACTGGTCTTCTTCTCCCTCTGAGCTTGATTGCTATGGTCGTCGTCCGCCATGGCGGACTATCTTCTTCCTCTTTGCGGGTGTCCCTCTCTTTCTGTTACATGCTGCGCCTGCAACGAGGGCCATTTTCAGGCCCTGTGTCGTTTCAGCCTGAAGCCTGAAAACAAGGGCCTAGATGCCCTATGTCGTTTCAGCCTGAAAGCCTGAAAATAAGGGCCTACAGGCCCTGTGTCGTTTCAGCCTAAAAAAGGGCCCTCCAGGCCCCAAGTCTTTTCAGCCTGAAACGGAGGGCCATTTCATGCCCTCATAAGATCGACCTGCCCTGAAACTTAGACACCAGACCAGAGGTTTAGCACAGGCCATTTTGGGCCTGGTCTCAAGACAGCCTTTGTTGAACTTCAACACCAGGGTCTGGCACGTTTTGGGATTGGCAAGAGCAGCCTCCTGGACGGGCCAACACTATATAAGACTGGCCCGCCCCCAGGCTGCAGGCTGCAGGTAGTTCACAGGGGACTTTCCAGGCACTTCACGTGCAGTTCAGGAGGCAGGAGGTAGTCTTCAGGATTCGGCCGCAGCATTCTGGAGGAGCGCTGCAGTAGTAGTAGCGTTAGGAGTAGTCTTCAGCGTTGGGCGCTAGTAGGAGCTAGAGTAGCGTTGGAGAGAGAGAGATGGTTGGCGGAGGCCAGGGAGACCTACCTGTGGCGCCATAGCGAGAGAGAGAGAGAGAGAGAGAGAGAGGGAGAGAGAGAGAGAGAGAGAGAGAGAGAGAGAGAGAGAGTTCTTCTTCTTCCTCTTTAAGTCCACCATCTCTCCCTCACCCTCTCGCTACCTGACTTCTCAGTATCTGCAGACTACGAGAGGGAGAGAGATTGGTGACTTTGGGACTTGATGACATTTGGATTCAGACTCGACATAGGGATTGAGACATTGAACGAGGGATTATTTGGGACCTGAACTGAAGACTTGGTGTTGACGACATTCCCATCTTCCCCCTCTTCTTCGTCTGATCCCCCTCCTCTTCGTCTGTGTATTGGTCCGGACCTGGCACATTCTTCCTGTGGTAGCGCCAGACCCTTCACACCTTGCAATGATGATGATGTATGTTGGGTCTGCATTGCGACATTGATTGGGTTGATCATTGGTATCCTAGCATTCCGCTGCGCTGTCTTGTACTATGTGAGGGAGGTCGGTCCTTGTTCTGGTTTGCACCATAACGGTATGCAACACTTTGGTATCTCCTCCTCCTCTCACATAGGTGATGTATAATGGGATGCCGTGTCAGTCCCGTTCAAGTCGGGACTTAATCCGAGTCTTCCATTGCGCTATAAAATGCCATTTGGTATGTATCAGGATGTACACTGCTTGTTGAGATTCCACTAGCACTACATTGTCCATTCAGTCCTTTTCATCACCTTGCGGATCGTTGGCTGTACCTACATTGTCCAACTGGGCATGTACCAGTTGGTATCGGGGCACCGCACATGAATCAGGACAACATGATCTGACATCTGGACTTAACTGCCAAAATCGGTTGTTTTTTTTTTTCTTCTGAAAGTTTGGATTTTCATTGTTCTTGTGTTTAAGGGAGATTGGGAGCCCTATTGAACTTGCAAAATTTGGGATTTGTATTAATTTCTCGAAATTGTTTTTCTCTACAAAAGCTCAAACTTTTCTTTTTGATTAGTGGCTCCTTATCTGGGCGATTTATCCCACCCACCCCTCCCCACCTATCTTGTTGCCCCCCCTCGTCGTATCTTCTCTATCTGTCTCCAGGCACCCCCTGCGGCGACATTGGTGAGTTGCCACGTCAGCAGGCCACGTCAGCAGGCCACGTCAGCAGGCCACGTCAGCAGACCACATCAGCAGGCCACGGCAGCAGGACACATAAGCAGGACACGTCAGCCGACGGCCGCGCCACGTCAGCAGCCGAACAGTGCCACGTCAGCAGTTCTCCGGCCTGGTCTATGCTCGCACGCTTACAAACAGCCGGCATGGATCAGAAGTCCGGGGAAACGACCGAGGCCTATCAGGCCCGGATGCTGGCTTTGATTACCGAAGCCAAGAAATGGGCGGATGAGGTAGCAGCCGCAGAGAAGAAGAAGGCAGAGGACGCCGAGAAGGCACGTCTGTTGGCAATCGAACAGCAGCACCAGCAAGAGGAGGCAGCAGCAAGGCTGCCGATGAAGAACGAAATCAACGACGCAAGAAGATATTCGACAGAGAGCAAGCCTTGCTCATAATGGCAGCGGACTGGTGGGCCGAGGCCGAGAATGGTAAGATGGAAGAGAGTGAAAGCAAGACCGCTCTACTCTCCCATTTCACGGATCTCCTGGCAACGTGCATTGCACAGCAGGAGGACATCCACAACCTCGATGACACGATTCAGACTCACAAACGGGCGTTTGATCAAGTCAACAGCCGCCTCCAGCAGCTGGAGCAACATTGCGTCACCGCCCCCGTTGCCAGCTCCTCCAATACCTCCGATTGCCTCAATGCATTGGAGATCGACGTCGGAGCCCTCAAGGACGGCGCGCAGCTACAGCAAATCGCCACGAAACAACTGGAGCAACGGATCTGTGCTGCCCCTTCCAACCCGAGTTCGGCCCCGCGCGAGACGAATCCAAAGTTTGATGGTCAGGAGATCTTCTGCGATTCAACAAAGACGGACCCGATTCCGTCGTTCCGCAAGTTTTAACTCAAGTTGCAGCTACATCACGCCAGCAAGGACAAGAAATACGCGTACTTATACTCTCGGTCGGGGGGCGCGTGTCGAGCATGGTTGGACAATCTCTTGTCCAAGTACGGGGTGGTAGCTGCCGACTTGTACACCAAGATCAGCTGGGATGATCTAAAGGCGGCGTGGCATAAGCGGTTCCAAGTGGAGCCGCCGGAGATCAAGGCAATGGACAAATTGTTGACCTTCAAACAAGGCACGCTGCCGAGTGTTGATTGGATTGCTGAGTACCAACGCTTGACATCCGTCCTAAACATTCAAATGGGCTTCAAGGTCGTCAACCACTACTTCATCACGAGGTCGTGTCCGGCATTGGGCAACGCCTTGACTCACGTCGAGGACATCCTGACGACAACGGCGGAGCTTTTTGACAAGGCCGCGCAGATCATTGTCACGAACAAGGAGGCCAAGAACCTCAACCGTTCGTCTGCGACAGGCCCAATCAGAGATCAGCATCGCGGCAACGCCAACCGACCCTTCTAGCGAGGCCATGTCTGCCAATGAAGGGGACAGACTCGCAGCCGCTCGGGATGGTGGCCGCCCCGGCAAAGGCCGAGGATGCGGCAAAACGAAAACAAACACCGAATCTATCCTTGGGCTCGGCGCAACAGCGCCAGCCCCATGGTCCCATTACGGTCTCTCCGAACGTGCGTACAAGCTACGCACGAGATTCTGCTATTGTCTGTGGTGTAACAGTGATCTCCACGACACAGTGGGTTGCCGGTGGAAAGGCAAGGGCAAGTCGGGAAACTAAGCATCGGCGTGAGTGAATTGACGACACTCTCGACACCTTTGGAACCGGTCGCTTCGCGGGTGACCGCCCTTCGTTCCGAGGCACATGTGGAAGTCAATAGTCCTCCTCTTCTATATTCTTATGAGGACTATGCTGCCCGACTCGTTCCTACATTGGGTACTCGTGCTCAAGGACACATCTTCTTCGTCCGGCAGCGGCGACTCATCGTCTTCAAGTGGTTCTTCACGGGATTCGGCGCGCGAGTTCAACATAGAGGTTTTGGACCCGCTCACGTCCGGGGATTTTGCATGGCTTCCTCTCCCGACCACGGGCCGCTTGCCTGGACCACAATGCGCAACATTATGCGCTCATCTCCACATGTATCTATCCTTCTATGCACCACCAACTTCGCCGACGGATGACGAAGCTGCGGTGGGGGACATCCTTGCGTATGTTACCAAGGTGGCCCGCCAGTTTTGCAAGCAGCGGTACGATGACAACAACGCACCGCTCCTCTATGTCCGCATCCAAGTTGGGCAAGCATCCTGCAGCGCTTTGCTAGATAGCGAAGCGACTCGCAATTTCATGAGCCAAGCCTTCATGCAAAGGGCTGGCCTTGGCGCACAAGTTCGGAGGAAGGCAAAGTTGGCGGACGGAAGGACGCAACAACTTATCGATGTCGAAGTGTCGTGTACTATTCCTCTTCTGCACCCTTCGATTCGGTGCCAAGTGGTGGCGGCCAAGTCATTCCGGGCTACTTGCGCTTACGAGCAGCCCGACGAGATAGGCCTATGCTTCCTACAGACCGTCGCGGTAGCCGATTCTTCCCCCATGGACTTGTCTTCGGACCCCCTTGTGGTGCGGTTGCTTGACAAGTTCACCAACATCTTCGAGTCACCTACCGGCGTGGTGCCGGATCGGTCGATCTCTCACGAGATTATTCTTGAGGCCGGTTTCGTGCCGCCGAAAGGCTGCATTTTTCGCATGAGCGAGGAGGAGCTTACGGTCCTGTGCGCGCAACTCGATGACTTGTTGGACAAAGGCTCGATCCGCCCTAGTAACTCCCCATATGGAGCGCCAGTTCTCTTCATACGGAAGAAGAACAAGGATCTACGATTGTGCATCGACTACCGCAAGCTCAACACGCAAACCGTTAAGAATGCGGGGCCTCTTCCCCGTATTGACGATCTCCTTCAGCGATTGGGTGGCGCGAAGTAGTTTCCTAAGTTGGATTTGAAGTCGAGATATCATCAGATTTCGATCCGGCCGAACGATTGCTATAAATCCGCGTTCAAGACGCGGTATGGGCATTTTTAGTGGTTGGTCATGCCTTTTGGCCTCACCAATGCCCTGGCGACCTTTCAAGCGACAATGACGAATGAGTTCTGCGATGTTGGACCGGTTCGTGCTGGTCTACTTAGATGACATTCTCGTCTATAGCCGGACATTGGAGGATTATCTGGAGCACCTTCGACGAGTGTTGGAGACGCTCCGCCGCGCCAAGTACAAAGCCAACCGCAACAAGTGCGAATTTGTTCGACAAGAGTTGGAATACACATGGGCCATTTTGTCACACCAGAGGGCATCAGTCCGTTGTCAGACAAGATTCAAGCCATCAAAGAGTGGTCGGAGCCGCGGAACGTTACGGATGTCCGCTCGTTCCTTGGCCGTGCCGGCTACTTCCAATGTTTTATCAAGGGATATTCGAAGATCGCGGCCCACTTGACCAAGCTTCAATGCGAGGATCGACCGTTCGACTTCGGGGAGGATGCGTGGGAATCATTCTTGGCTCTCAAAGCAGCATTATTGTCCGCGGAGGTCTTGCGAATCTATGACCCGCTATTGCCAACGCTAGTCACTACGGATGCATCCGTCTATGGCATTGGTGCCGTCCTCGAACAACACAATGGCGCGGACTAGCAGCCGGTCGAGTACTTCAACAAGAAAGTGCACTCCATTGATGATGCACTCAAGGAGGAGCTCCTAGCCTTCGTCCACACGCTCAAGCGGTGGCGACACTTCCTCCTTGGTCGAAGTCAATTCCGATGGGTAACGGACAACAATCCGTTGGTCTTCTACAAGACCCAAGACACCGTCAATAGCACCATCGCCCGTTGCATGGCTTTCATCGACCAATTCGACTTCTTTCCCGATCACATTCCGGGGAAGTCTAACCGTTTTGCGGATGCTCTTTCACGGCGTTCGGATCATTGTACCGCAGCCTATTCGACCTTCGAGATCGACGACGATCTGCGGGACAGTTTCATCCGCGGCTACCAAGCCGACCCCGAGTTTCGCGACAAGTACGCGAATTGCTCCTCTCCTAATCCGGCACCTTCTCACTACCGGATCCAAGGGGGGTCCTTGCTTGTCCACACGCGGGGAAGGACCTTCTTTGCGTACCGAGTGACTCTCACTTGCGTACACGACTTTTTGGCGAGTTCCACGATGCTCCCGCCACGGGACACTTTGGAGTCAATTGAACGATTGGCCGACTTCGCGAGCGTTTTTGGTGGCCCGGCCTTCTCGGCCACATCACACGCTATTGCGAGTCACGAGGTTTGCCGACGCTGCAAATCCCCCAACCATCGTCCGTACGGCGAGTTGCGACCATTACCAGTCCCCTTGCGTCGGAGGGAAGGGATTGCCATGGACATTACCGGGCCGTTCCCCAAGCACTGGGATTCTCACGGTGGTTGACCGACTCACCAAGTTCGCCATGTTTTTGCCTTGCCGCTATCATGCCAAGGCACCAGAGTTGGCCGAGGTTCTTTACGCCGGTTGGATTCGAACCAAGGGTTACCCCAAGGAAATCGTCTGCGACCGCCACACTCGGTTCATGTCCAATTTTTGGTTGGTGGTCATCAAACGATGGGGCTCATCTCTCAAGCCAACTTCAGCTCGCCACCCCCAAACCGATGGCCAAACGGAGAGGGCGCATCAGACCGCACAGGGTCTCCTTCGCAGTCTCATCTGTTCCGACCAAAAGGATTGGGTTGATTGGGTTGAGCGGCTGCCGAATGTCGAGTTGGCATACAACTCATCCATCCACCCGGCTATCGGGATGTCGCCCTTCAAGTTCGAGCACGGATTGCCGGTCACTTCTTTGTTGGACACAATCATTCCACGAGCGGCTGAGAGCGACAACCATCTTCTTTTCTTGCGTCGGATGCAAGAGCTTGTCAAGGCATGCGACCAGATGGCTAAGATGCAGCAACGCAGGAGCCAACAGGCCAATCGCCAGCATCTTCCTTGTCCATTTCGTGTCGGCGATCTCGTTTGGGTTTCCGCTGCAGAATTCAGCCTCGGACAAGATCTCTCTCGCAAGCTCCTCCCAAAATGGATGGGGCCCTGGCCGATCGTGGCACCCGCTGGGGATGCACCTGAAGGATCTTCCTATATCATTCAGGTGCCCGCCCACTTGCCCGTCTACCCGGTCTTTCATTGCTCCAAGTTGGCTCTTTACACGCCAGAGGAACATGATGACTTTCCCGGGCGACGATGGCAAGACCCACCCTCTATGGACGGTTTTCAAGAGGTTGGCGACTTCATCTCCCAGCGACGCTACGGCAACAGGCTGATCGAATACTCGGTACACTTTGCGTATTGCACCCACAAAGCTGACTGTTGGTTGACCCGTGTGGAACTCCAAGCAACAACTGCAGATGTTATCGCACGCTACGAACTCAAGATGCAAGGCAAGCCGGTATCTTCGGCTCCACGTCGCACCCGCGTCCAGGTTCTGCCTTCAGATCGTCAGCTTCGCCCTCGACCCGGCTTGACTTCATAAGGAGGGGGGGGTGTTACATGCTGCACCTGCAACGAGGGCCATTTTCAGGCCCTGTGTCGTTTCAGCCTGCAAGCCTGAAAACAAGGGCCTACAGGCCCTGTGCCGTTTCAGCCTAAAAAAGGGCCCTCCAGGCCCCAAGTCTTTTCAGCTTGAAACGGAATCAGGCCCTCATAAGATCAACCTGCCCTGAAACTTAGGCACCAGACCAGGGTTTTAGTACAGGCCAGTTTGGGCCTGTTTTCAAGACAACCTTTGTTGAACTTCAACACCAGGGTCTGGCACGTTTTGGCATTGGCAAGAGCAGCCTCCTGGACGGGCCAACACTATATAAGCCTGGCCCGCCCTGCAGGCTGCAGGTAGTTCACAGGGAACTTCCCAGGCACTTCACGTGCAGTTCAGGAGGCAGGAGGTAGTCTTCAGGATTCGGCAGCAGCATTCTGGAGGAGCGCTGCAGTAGTAGTAGCGTTAGGAGTAGTCTTCAGCGCTGGGCGCTAGTAGGAGCTAGAGTGGCATTGAAGAGAGAGAGATGGTTGGTGGAGGCCAGGGAGACTTACCTGTGGCGCCATAGCTCCAGCTTCGTCTTCGATGTACCTGCAACAAGGTGCCACCTTCACAGGTTAGTACCGGACACAGAGAGAGAGAGAGAGAGAGAGAGAGAGAGAGAGAGAGAGAGAGAGTTCTTCTTCTTCCTCTTTAAGTCCACCATCTCTCCTCACCCTCTTGCTACCTGACTTCTCAGTATCTGCAGACTGCGAGAGGGAGAGAGATTGGCGACTTTGGGACTTGACGACATTTAGATTCAGACTCGACATGGGGATTGAGACATTGAACGAGGGATTATTTGGGACCTGAACCGAAGACTTGGTGTTGACGACATTCCCATCTTCCCCCTCTCCTTCGTCTGATCCCCCTCCTCTTCGTCTGTGTATTGGTCCGGACCTGGCGCATTCTTCCTGTGGTTGCGCCAGGCCCTTGACACCTTGCAACAATGATGATGTATGTTGGGTCTGCATTGCGACATTGATTGGGTTGATCATTGGTATCCTAGCATTCCGCTGCGCTGTCTTGTACTATGTGAGGGAGNCGACATTGATTGGGTTGATCATTGGTATCCTAGCATTCCGCTGCGCTGTCTTGTACTATGTGAGGGAGGTCGGTCCTTGTTCTGGTTTGCACCATTACGGTATGCAACACTCTGGTATCTCCTCCTCCTCTCACATAGGTGATGCATAATGGGATGCCGTGTCAGTCCCGGTCAAGTCAGGACTTGTATCCGAATCTTCCACTGCGCTACGAAGTGCCATTTGGTATGTATCAGGATGTAGACTGCTTGTTGAGATTTCACTAACACTGCATTGTCCATTCAGTCCTTTTCATCACCTTGCGGATCCTTGGCTGTACATACGTTGTCCAACTGGGCATGTATCACTTTCTCTCTCTCTTCTTCTTCGCGCCGCAGTCTTCTTCCTCTTCGCAGCGGTCGGTGCGATGGCGCAGACAACAGGAACCAGCTCTGATACCATGCATTCAGACTTGTCTCAGCTTCACTCGCAACATGCATACATGTAAGTGCCGATGGCAACACAACTTCGTCAACTCAGAATCAGCAGCAAACTTGTGATGGCGCACTGCGCCCATACAGAAAACTCAGAAATATGACCGAAGGCCAGGAACTCAGCTTAAGTCAACTCGTAACATCTAGCGGCTATGGCCGCTGCACGCTGGTCTGAATTCCCCCCTTGCACACTGTCTTCATCATCAAACATACTTCGTACTACTAACAAATACGCATCATTAAGAGAATGGACGATATGAAGATCAGAAATGAGATGAACGGAAGTATGAAGATGAAGGACGGACACAAAGACTGTATAAGCTGTAGATCTGAAGTGAAATGAACAGAGTATGAAGCTCTGAAGAGATGTACAGGAGCATACCTTCCCTTTTACTCTGCCTCCTGAAATAACGTGCAACTGGGCCGTGAAGGCACACGGGGATGTGGGCAGCTGACGCTCAACCACAATCAACGTGGGCAGCCTTGTGCGTAAGAGGCACAGTAAAAGGGAAGCTGCAAGAACAATGAAAGGTGGAGCCCAAGTACAACCAAAAAACTGTATAATTATAAAATTGCTTTAATATGTTGGACATCTCAAATGCTCTCGTTGTCTGCAATAGGACAAAGAGTCAAGGACTGCTTTGATTCTGTATCTATTCACCTGGGTGGAATTGGGGCTGTTGTGGGGAAAATCTAAAACACACTGCACTCTAGCTGTTGACGTCTGCAACCTGGCGGCTATGGCCGCCGTCATCTTCCTCCTCTTTCTCCCGCGGCTATGGCCGCTGTCTTCGTCCACTACCCCACTTCATCGTCTGGCTCCGGCAGACCTCCGGTGCACAAGTCGCATAAGCAGCACTTCCGCATGGCTCACAGGCGAATGAGTGAATGGCTGGGCACTGCCTCTTTATTTATACTGTTTCGCTGGCGGTCTGACCTGCGTTCGGTCCCAGGCCCAAGTGATGTGCGGCCCCACCTGGTACTTGCTGACTGGACAAGGTGGACTGGGAATGAGACTGCTGGCTGGACTAGGACTAGACTGACCCTTGCTGACTCAGCTACGGACACTGACTCCTATGGCTCCGAAGAGCCAAGTAGCAGCTTTGAGAATTTCCTAGACTATGTCTGACTGCCCTTTCGCTACGCTGAGGGCTAACCTACAGGACTGACCCTCAACTACTAATCCTAAGGCCTACGGGTCAAGTCCAAGCGACCACGCCTATACGCATGAAACCTAAACATTGTTTTAGGAAACAGGTCACAGGTTCAAGGCACACAGGGTCAACGGGTAGCTGTACAGGGAGTTTAGGGTAGGTCTTGGGATCAAGCCCTGGGATCTGCTCGCGCGAACAGGGTGAAACCCTTTCACACGCTTCCCACAGAAGACAAATCCCTGCCCACATGGGGCAAGTATTACTTGCAAGGAGCAGCACACATTTCGTGTGTAAAACGAAGGTGTGCACCAACCGTGAGATGCTGCTCATCCTTGCCACACATAGGGCGAAGATTATTTGTAAGATGAAGCTGTGGCTCGTACAGCTATGCGGAATGGAGCATAACATCCCACGATCCCGGAGGAGGGAGGGACGACACTTGGCACAGCTTGATAGAGCCGCTGACCGGGCCTCGGAGCCGAATGGTTGCAACTGTTTGAGGTGGATTCCACAAGAACGAGAGGAGGGGGGGGGGCACAAGGTGCTGCTGCAGCAGTCGCTTCTGGGCAGGCGTGAGGTACATAAAAATCAGGGAAGTTGGAGCAAGTTTCAATTCGGAAGTGGACGCAGAATTATTCCCGAAGGAGGTTGGATATGACATGGGGGGAGCACTCTTTCGGCACAGCACCCGCTCAATTGTGTCGAGACAGACAAGATGCAGGTGCTGCACAATCTGTGCCTGGAGGTGGGGGAGAAGAGGCAGTGGGTGGATATGCCATCGTTTGAGGTCCCATAGTCGGTTGTGCTCGACCGCTTGTTTGACAAGGTGAAGGTGGACG
The DNA here is from genome assembly GCA_003427395.1 of Chara braunii. Classification (NCBI taxonomy): domain Eukaryota; kingdom Viridiplantae; phylum Streptophyta; class Charophyceae; order Charales; family Characeae; genus Chara; species Chara braunii. Next base: position 5,708,321 of record BFEA01000013.1, read on the forward strand.
TCTGGCCCCTGATGGAGAAGCGGTACATTGCTGGTTGCACGTTCATCACTGATGGGTGCACAGATCGGAAGTTCAGGCTGGTGATAAACTTCACTGGGGACGGTAAGAGCGGGGCTGTCCTCAAGGTGGTGGTGGACATGTCCAAAAAGACCAAGACGGGGTTGCTTTGGTGAGGATATGGGAGCACGTCATCAGAGAGATTGGGGCGACGGTCCCTCCTGCGTCCAACCCTCTACCCTTCCCACTGCTGGTCAATGACTTGCAGCTCAACAACTTGGATGTCAGCAATGCAGCTTGGAACAGGAAGCCTGTACCACAGCCTGCCTCTGGTCCCAAGCCGAAACAGGGCTTTGGATGCTAATGGAAGTACCCAATGCAGCAAGCTGCTCCAGCAATACTCCCAGCAGTCCCAGCATCCAAAGTGAGCGGCCAACGGGAACAGGTGCAACGGAAGAGGCCTGTTACACAGCCTGTCACTGGTCCCATGCCGAAATGGGGACGGGGCTGCTGATGGAAGTACCCAGTGCAGCATGCCGCTCCAGCAATCCCAGTACTGCCAGCCGTCCCAGTATCCACAGTTAGCGGCCAGCAGGAACAGGTGCAGCAGCTGCAGGGGAAGACGAAGAAGGCAAAGGTCATTGATGATGATCCCATCAGAAAGGAAGAAACCAGTAGTGAGAGTGGCAAAGAGGGGGTCGTACAGCGGTTGGGCATACAGCACCTCGGCCATCCAGCGGCTGCCATAGCCGCAGTGGGAGAAGAGGAAGGATGGCACTGTGACTGGGAGGATCGGGAGGAGGACAGCGGTAGGAACTAGTGGTACTTACCTGCCGAGTCTGGAGAGTGTGTGGGAGAGAAGTAGGAAGTGTATAGAGGGTGTCGGGGAGTTGTATGGTGACATCATAGGAAAGCTGCTACATTGTTATTCTATTGATTATTGGAGGCGAGAAGTTGGGCTTTATTTGTGAAGAGAGTGTGTTTTAATTTGGTGTGCTCTCGGCTTTGTGATTCTGCTTTTGACTTTGCTCACATATGCTTGTCTGGCCCTGAGTCTTTTGCAGCTTGGAAATGTTTGGGGTTCCTATTGATTGGTTTCTTGCAATATGCCCTTTGCATGGAAAATGCTGACCACATTGTACTTGTTTGACTATGACAGATCAACCAACTAGAGAAGGAAAGAGATGTGGTGGGGCAGCTCCAGGCTATCAACGGCTTACGATCTATGAGCAGTCCCTCGTTTGCTGCTGTGAATGCGCTGAGCACCTGTCTCACTGACCCAAAGGTTAGACTCTTTTGGCATTGTTTTTTTGTGGCGAACTTGGAGATGTGTAAAGCCTATGGCCCTCTCCCCATCACGACAGAGGTGGAAAACTATGGTTTTGGGGTTTGGTTTTGCTTGTTGGTCAAGAGTCGGTTGGTCGGAGGCAAAGGGTGGAAATTTGGAAAACTATGATTCCAGGGTTTGTTTTTGCTTGTGGTACCACTCGTGTGAAGCTTCCCTATTGTAAGGGAATGAGGAATTCGAATGACAATAAACCAGATTGCATCATTCCATAGAATTCCAGAAAACTTTGAGCCCGAACTGAAAGCAGATTGCAAACCGAGATAACACCAAATAAGCACGAGCAAAACATTGAAGTCACATGATAATGAAAGCCCTCTCCTTGCCTCCAATCAATGTCAACAATGTAGCTCATCTACGTTGACGTTTGGCGCCCAAAGTACTGACAGACAGCTCCTACGACCCGGACTCCTATCTACAACCGGTGTGACGAGGCAGAGGCAGAGCAGCGACGCTGGGAGAGAGAGGGAGAGTGAGAGCACACACACACTCACTCAACTCGACGCAGACTTGACACGACTTGACGGACGCAGACACAAAGTGGCAAAAGTCGCAAACTCGCAGTCTTGAATTCCCGAACACAATGTCGGAGCAATCTCGCACTGAACACAAGTATTGAGGCTGAAAACTTGGTGACCGTACTGGGTTTGAGTCCATACATAAGTACCGGACTCAAGTACGGTCCTGAGGGCGAACATGAAAATGCCTCAGGGCCAGAACTGAAAATTGAAAGTCTGAGAGTGGGTGCCAGAATGTCGGATGGCGCCAAGTGTCCGAAATCCGGAAGTCCCAAAAGAAGGAATTTGAGAACGGGCGCCAGAATGCAGATGGTGGG
>BFEA01000013.1:5711017-5729287 GCA_003427395.1 Chara braunii
GGGGGAGGGGAGTAAAGCGCTGGGCGGGGAAAGTAGCGCGCAAGGGTGAGAAAGTGGTACGCGGGGAAAAGCAGAGTGCGCAGGGGGGAAAGATGATGATGATGACGATGATGAGGATGATGATGATGATGACCGTGAATATGGTGGGGGGGGAGCGGAAGAGAATCGAATCGAAATCTATTCGATTTCCATTTCGGAATCGAAATAGACTTGATTTCGATTTCGAGAATTTTGATTTCAAAGAACGACGGGAGGGAAGACGATGAGAACGACGATGGAGAAACGACGAAAAAGGAAAGAGAAGAAAAAGAAACGAGAAAAAAAGAAAGAGAAAAAGAAAACGAAATAATAATAATAATAACGTACCTGCATCTTGTCGTCGGCGATTCAGGGTCGTTGATGACGTGGCAGCAACGACGATGACGTGGCCATGTTGACGGTGGAGATGGTGGCGACGGGAATGATGTGGCAATGTCGATGACGAAGATTATGATGACGATGATGGCATCGTTGAAGCTGCTCCGCGTCGACCAGGGCACGCGGGAGGGCGATTGACGCCGCTCCAATACCAGTGTGGCGAGGCAGAGGCAGAGAGAGAGACTGGGAGAGAGAGGGAGAGTGAGAGCACACACGCACACTCGCTCAACTCGGCGCAGACTCCACACGGTTCGACGGACGCAGACACAAAGTGGCGAAAGTCGCGAAGTCGCGAAGTCGCAGTCTTGAATTCCCGAACACTGTCGGACCAATGTCTCACTGAACACAAGCACTGAGGCTGAAAACTTGGTGCCCGTACCGGGCTTGAGTCCGTACATAAATACCGGACTCGAGAGTACGGTCCTGAGGGTGAAAGTGAAAATGCCTCAGCGCCGGAACTGAAAATTGGAAGTCTTAGAGTGGGCGTCAGAATCTCGGATGGCGCCAAGTGTCCGAAATCCGAAAGTCCCAAAAGAAGGAATTTGAGAATGGGCGCCAGAATGCAGATAGCGCCAACTGTCTGGAATCAGAAAAGCAAAAACGAAGTAAAATAAAACAAGAAAATTGTAAAAACAAAAAAAAAAGAATAAATACAGCAAGCTGGCGGGTGGTAACCCGCAGACCAGGGATCGAGCCTTGGCGGAGTCCGTAACAACCGGTCTACAATGAAGAGCGTCAGCTTGATGCACGCTTGAAGGTCTGCTTCTCCTTCACCAAGTGTGTGCCTTGTCACTCCGCTCTCCTCCCTCACTGAGGCGACAGGCAGTTCAGGAGACAGTCTTTGGACATTCGGCAGCAGCACTCTTGGGAGCGCTGCAGTAGTAGTAGAGTACGATAGGAGTAGTCTTCAGCGCTGAGCGCTGCTAGGACCTTAGAGTAGCGTGGAGAGGGAGGAGAGTGGGTGAGGCCACAGAGACTTACCTGGGAGCTTACCTGTGACACCATCGCTCCAGCTTCGTCTTAAATGTACCCGCAACAAGGTGCCACCTTTCACAGGTTAGTACCTGGCACTGAGAGAGAGAGAGAGTTCTTCTTCTTCTTCCTCCTCCAGTCCACCATCTCTCCCTCACCCTCTCGCTACCTGACTTCTCGCTATCTGACAGACTACGAGGGAGAAAGAGAGATTTGTGAATTCGAGATTTGATGACATTTGGATTCCAACTCGACATTGGGACAGCAACATTGGATGGGCGGATTCTATATCGAAGACTTGGTGTTGATGACGTCCCATCCTTCCCTTCCTCTTCATCTGATCCCCCTCCTCTTCATCTGTGTATGACCTGAGCCTGGCGCATTCCTCCTGTGTGTAGCGCCAGGCCCCTTCACACCTTGCGATGATGATGATGTATGATTGGTCTGCATTGCGACATTGATTGGTCTGATCATTGGTATTTTAGCCTTCCGCTGCGCTATCCTGTACTATGTGAGAGAGGTCGGTTCTTGTTCTGGTCTGCACCATTACGGTATGCGACGGTTTCGTATCGGAGCGGACCTCTCAATCAGAGGATCTGACCAATCAAGGAGCCGGATGGCCAGATGGATGGATGAGCTTCGTCATATCCCGGCAAAAACAAATTTCTGCGCAACAAATCTCCGGAAATTCGGGTATTAGCATTTTGTTTTTTTTTCACTCTGGGCATATTAGGTGAACTAGGGAGGTTGTCATATTCTCGGAAACTGGATGGATGGATGGATGGATGGATGGATGGGCTTCGTCAAATCCCTGCAAAAAAGAATTTACACGCAACAAATCTCCGGAAATTCGGGTATAGCATTTCGKTTTTTTTTTCACTCTGGGCATATTAGGTGAACTAGGGAGGTTGTCATATTCTCGRAAACTGGATCTATTCTTCTCTGAAAGTGGAACCTCCATTCTATTTCGTGCCAAAAAAAATTCAAGATCCGATTTTTTTGAAAGCGAAATTTTGCGAAGCCTTGCCTATATCTCACTCATGGCACTCCTCCGTAAAGGCCTCACTGATAGCCAATCGACAGATATTAAAAAAAACAAAACTAAAAAAAGAAACCGGGGGGGGATCCTCTTCTTTTATTTTTTCTAATTCTGTTCTGTTGATTAGGACCGGGAATGGAAAGTACAGTTTGATTACCTTCCTGCTTTTCCCTCCCACCCAGCCCTTTGCCTGCGTTCCCGGTTTGGTAAGTCCCACGTCAGCAGCAGTGCCACGTCAGTAGCAGCACCACGTCAGCAGTGCCACGACAGCAGCAGTGCCACGTCAACAGTGCCACAACAGCAGCAGTGTCACGTCAGCAGTACCGCGGCAGCAGTGACACGTCAGCAGTGCCCCGCCACCATGGCGGTTTTAGTTTTGGGCATGCCAGGCCAACTGGCCAGCGAGTCCATTGCCGAGTTCCGACAGTGGATCCAAAATGAGCTCGCACAGATCGAGGCTGAGGAACAGCGCCAGGTGGCATCCGAGGCTGCCCGCCCACAGGCTGAAGCGGAGGCAGCGACTGAAAAGCAGCGGCTTCAGGCCGCAGCTGACGCAGATGCCCAGGCCTGCCGCAGGCAGGCCCAAGATCTGCCGCAGCGGCACGAAGCCACCAGCATCGACAGGCTCAAGTTCTGGCACTTCGAACCATCCGAGGGCCAACCAGGAACTGGAGAATCTTTGACAGGCAGTGCGGAGCCACAAGGACCTGCACGGAATGCCACACGGGCACTTCATATCCGTGTACAGGACTTGGAGCAAGCAGCACCAAGACCAGATGTTGGCGAACCCAGCAATGCAGCCTCAACCCGCCAGTTGGAGCAACGACTCGACCATGTACTCGCGATGCTCGGCGACATCAGCTCTTCCGCCGCACCAGCCTCCATCAGCGTGCAGCTTGACACCTTGAAGAACGAAGTTCAGAAACTACACCAGCCGCCCGACAATGATGGCAGCACCAGTGCATCGCGGCAGTACAAGATGTTGATGTTTCGGATCGAAAAGTTTGATGACCATACGCGGTCCCCTGGTGGCATGGCTTTACGACGGAACTTTGGATTCATTGGGTCCCCGACCGCTTGTACATCTCGACGCTATTCCTCAACGCCAAGGGCGGATGCCAGATTTGGCTTAGCCACATGGCAACCATCCACGGCGTTGAGGTCGCAGACCTGCACCAAAAGATCTTTTGGGAAGATCTGACAAAGGAATGGAAGAAGCGGTTCATTGTTGACGACGCCCGACGCTCGCTATCAATCGCGTCTTCGCTACGCCTCGAGGCAACACACCGACACAGGACTGTCTCACGAAATGGCAAAAGATCATGGCAACACCTGTTCTCGACTTGCCATTTTCACATTTGTGCCGGGAGTTCTACAACCAGTCGTGTGTCGCCTTGAGCCTCGCACTCGGCGATCCCGAACAATACACGACCTTCTCCGAAATTATCGACAAGGCTCGTAAGATCATCAAGACCAACCGGTCTGCTGCACACGAGAAATCCGCATGGCAGCCAGCCTATGTGGAGAAAGGAAAATTTGGTCCACGTCCGCAGCCCGTCGCTGCAGTCCAACCGGACAACCTTGTGGAAGACCCGACAGTCACCGCAGCATCACGTGAGGGAGATCAGGTGGCCGCCGTCCAGCCGCGAAGCAACAACAACACCCGTGGAAAAGGGAAGGTGAAAACCTCATCGCCGGCCGGAAACGGACAGCCAGTACCATGAGTCAAGTTTAGCTTGACCGAGGCTGAATACAAGTGGCGCTCCTGGTATGGCTGCTGCTATTGGTGCAACAGCACCAAGCACAAGACCTCCCAATGCCAAGATGAAGGCAAGGAGGATGTTCGACCTCGAGCTCGGGAAACTGAGCCGTGGGGAGGTGAGGCGATTCCACCTCTCACTGCGCCAGATTCGGCCGCCTTGCTAGCGGCCTCCTACACATCTGGGGAAAATGCGGATGTCGCAAGTCCTCTGTTCACTTACGAGGATTACGCTGTCCACTTGGTCCCACCGTTGGACCAGCCACTCCACGTGCAATACTCCATCGCATGCACGGTTTCATCACCATCGGCAACCGATTCGGCAGCTTCGCCGCCAACTTTCGTCGGGGATTCGACGTCATGGTCAAGCCTTGAGAAACTCGACCCGTTGACGTTTGTGGACTTCCAATGGATGCCCCTTCCCCCGACCGGTCGATTGCTGAAACCGCATTGCAACGCGCTCATGGCACAATTGCTGGATTACTTGCACACTACAGTACCAGCTCCGTTGACTGACGCCGGAGTAGAGGTTGTTGACCCTCATGACTACCTTGCGAAGATCGACCGCGAGTTCAAGACACAACGGTACGACAACAACGACGCGTCATTGCTGTACATACGCATTCAGATCGGAGAAGCGACCTGCAGCGCTTTGATCGATTGCGGAGCTACCCGCAACTATATGAGCCAAGATTTTCTGGTACGCGCTGGCCTGGGGCCACGTGTTCAGAGGAAGTCGCAGCCCATGCAAGTCACGTTGGCCGATGGTCACACGCACAAGTCAATCGACCGGTGCATTGATTCCCCCCCCGTCTACTTCGCCCCGTATGCAAATGAGGCTGTGTCCTTCGACATTTTGGACACCAAGTTCGACATGATTTTGGGCATGTCGTGGCTGCAAAGCGAGGATCACCCGGTGAACTTCTACCACAGCATTGTTCACATTCGTGATCGGAATGGAGTACTATTCCCGTACACGGTGCCTCCACCTCACCCTTCGATTAGCTGTCACGTGGTGTCCACCGCAAGCATTCGAGCTTCCATCGCCTGGAACGACGTCGAGGAGATGGGTGTGTTTTCTCCACGCCCTCCCTCCCCATGATATCCCGACGGACGCATCGACGAACGCATAGATGGACCCATCGATGGACGCATCGACGGACCCACGCATCACCAGGCTTCTAGACGCCTACTATGATGTTTTCGAAGCCCCAGGGTAACCAGCGTTCGGGACAGGCCGAACGCCCGAACGTACGGGACCCCTTGAGGATGCGTTCGACCGTTCGGGCCGAACGTGGACCCAAAAAAAAAAAACAATTCAAAAAAATCTGGAAAAACGATATGTTGTGAAGAAAAATAAAATAAACAACATTTGCCTGAGCATTACATCCAAATTACTTATCAAATTTGAAATAAGAATAACGTACAGAAAATAAAACTAATAATAAAAATCATGGTTGCCCCGGACCCGGACATCCAGACACCAGACACCGGGCGCGGACCCGTGTCTGGATTAATCCAGACGTCCGGTAAACCGGACATCAATCCAGACAACCGGACATACGAACCCGGACGGTTCGGTTATGAAAGAACAGGTCCGGATGTCCGGACGAAAACGCGACGATAGAAGCAGGCCCAGCCCCGGGAGAACAGGCTTGGACTGTGGAGGCTGAGTCCTGCCCCGTCCACTCTCCCTCATCACCGTCCCCCCCTCTGCCATCCCGGCCCCCCCCACCTACCCCGTTGCCGCCCCCTCCCATAAGCCCGCAGCCTCCCCTCCCCCTGTCGCCCCCTCCCATAACCCCGCAGCCTCCCCTCCCGAGCCAGATCGGTTCCCCCACCTCTAACAGCCCCTTACCCATTCATTTCCCCACTTTACTTTAAACGGTGTCTCAGAGGGATTCTGAAGATGTAAACCTCAGACAAGGCAATGATGTGTCTCCTGGTACAGGACCCGAGCGAACTACATTGTAGCCTGATGAGCTACAAGGGACAGGGGAAGACGAAGCTGCTACTGCGCAAAACAGGGGGATGGGGCAACAGAAGACAGGGCTGGAGTGTGCCCTTATGACTCTGAGCCATGTCCACTCTGGGGTGTGCCGGTTCGGCTCCTACAAGTCAAGAGGGCGAGATACACCGTTCATGGGAGGACAATGCGAGTTCTACAGGCAGTGTTCCGGTACAGACCCTTCCACAAGGTTAGCTGAGGGTGCTCATTGGCAGGCAGAAAAGATGGGGTTCGCGGAAATGGACAGGGGGCTCAGCGCTCCAGGTCAGACCTCAAGAGGGAAAGATTGTGGATGCTGGCCACTTCACTGCAGCGAATGAAGCCCGCCACACTGCACAGGAACAGAGCGCAGCACCGGGTAACTACTCATGACTGAAAGGGAGTGACAGTGCATAAGTATGTCAAGTTCAATCCTGGGCTGTAAGCTGAGGGTCCACGAGATAAGGTGCGGATTTTGGTATTGGATTGTCTCTCCAAAGTCACGCCTATGTCGGCTTCTGGCTATAAAACGCGTCTCATGAGACTGGAGCTCGTAGTCACTTACCTTACGCTATCGAGCAGGCTAATAATTTTAGGCTACAACAGGAGATCTACCTGCCTAGTCTTATCTTTGGAAGGTCAGCCCTGCAGCCTGCTCTCCAGGTTTCAAGGATCACGGAGGTCAGGAGCATGTGTATTAAGAGGGTATAGGGTTTAAGGGTTCAAATGGGTCAGACATACCACAGGGGGCTGCTGAACTGGGCTGGGCTAATAAAAAAGGGGTGCTCTCAGAAGGGTAGGGTGTCACTAGCAGCTCAAAGGGACATTGGAGACCCGGGTCCGAGTAGTAAAAGCCCACAGCCCCAGGAAAACAACAAACAACAAATTCTGTGTTATAAGATGTATCAAAGAGACGCTGGACCCGGTTTCCAGCAGGTGCGGCTCCCCACCAATAGATGGAGCAGCCCGACAGAGAAACCCTAAATCCCGACGGTTCTCTTACCACCGCCGGGATAGAGGGTTTTCCACAAGGGCTATTCGGGAAAAAAAAAAATTAAAAAAAAAAATGCTACTGTAGTTGTGTTATCCAACTTATCTTGAACACACTCACATATACATACAGTGCCGTGCACGCACACAGCTGCAATGTTGGACTGTGACTGTCTCATCTCAAATGCTCTCGTTGTCTGCAATAAGACAAAGACTGCTTTAATTCTGAATCTATTCATCTGGGTGGAATTGGGGCTGTTGAGGGGAAAATCTATAACACACACATGCACACACACACAGACACGCACACACACACACACACACACACACACACACACACACACACAACCAGTTCTGCTTGGCCCGCTGAAGCTCACCCAAGATTGCAAGTACAGACCCTTCAGGGCCGGACCGGTTGGCCCAACGGTCCACCAAAAACTGTGCCAACAATTTTCGGGGGTTCACCAGGCACTGGAAAATTGCCTGGGACCCCAATTTTTTTTTTCGAATTTTCTCAAAATGGGGCCCAACCGGACACCGGATCTGGACATCCAGACTGGACCGTCTGGATCCCAATCCAGACGTCCAGTTGACAACCATGATAAAAATAAGAAAAAATGAAAAGAGAATTAAAATTAGTGAGTGAGCGTGCATGTTTTCGACACCGCCATTTTTGGCGATTTTTCTTTAAAATACCCTGAAAATTTACAGATGTGTACTTCAAATAGTGCAAAACCCATTAAAAAAGTTTCAAAAAATAATAAAGTTGTTTAGGCCGCGCAATAAAGTGAAAACAAAAAGTAAAAAGTGAAAAAAAACTAAATAGTAAGTGGGCGAGCACGTTTTGACACCGCCATCTTTGGCAATTTTTATTTTTTGTTTGGCTAATCAAAATAACTTCAAAATTTATAGGCATGTAGGTCACATCATAGAGAACTAACAGAAAAAAAATCAGAAAAAAAAACTTAGTTTTAGGCCCCAAAATAATTTTTTGGGGGGGCCAAACGCCGTCGGGTTTGGACCCCGAACGGGACCCCGAACGCCCGGCCTGGGCACCTCCGTACGTACGCGTTGGTGACCCTGCTTGTGGCAATATATATATGTGACACCTGTTGGGACAGGGACGCGATGCGTCTTGGCTGCGGAATTCATCACCTATGCCATCAACATGATCAATCTATTGCAACCACCGCCGTCTGTACCGAAGGGTGTCCAACATTTCCTCATTGTACACATCCCTATCACCCAGATATTTGTTGTCCCTTTTGTGCGCAAGGATGCTATCAGGACTGCATGATGCCGCACTGTGATGAACGTTCTGCTGTTTTTTTGACATGTGGACAGCATGTCCTTTGTCAGGGCTGTTTTGATGGGATGGTCCACGCTAGCCGTCCTGCTGAATGCTGTGCTGACGCAGCTCTCCTTGGGTATCCTTGTGAACATCTTGCCATCCTCAGCATGCCTGTCCTATCTGCCGGGGTGGCGGCTCCTCTTCCTGACTGGTTAATAGAATAAAGCAGGTCAAGAGCAACACTAATTGTAGGACAGATAAAGCTTTCGATATTACCAACAGATGTGGAGTTGAAGAAAGAAATAAGAAAAAATTGACATCTGAAAACAAGGTATTGGGGGGCCTCGCTCGCTGCCCGCTGCTGATAGCGCATATCGGTTCGTGCGCTAATTTTGGGAACTAGGTGATGGGCCAGACCCAACGCGACGACTTGTCGGCTCTGCCATCAGTCAACCCTAATTAGTGCCCCTCTGATGGACCTCCTGGAGGACGGAGCAAGGCGAATCCGAGGTGAGCGAGACGACGTGGTATCCATAGCCATCTTCTCAGCCGTCGCTCGCCCTGTTGGAAGTTTTGAGTGCTTTCGTTTATCGGGCTCCAGCCAACCCTTTCCTTGAGTGGACAGGGGAGTGCTATGCACTCGGTTGGGAGACCCATCCGGCAGCCCTTATCCTACCATTTCACACTACAACCAGTCTATTCCCTGGAAGGAGATTACATTGTACATGTGGCAATCACGTGGGGAGTCGACCGGTCTTTGTTCATCTCGAAGAGTCGGGCTCCTCTCTTGACAACGAAAATCGACTTGGGGAAGGATCGCCGCCCTCAAAGGCAACTACTATTGGGAAGAGGATTCGCCGAAGCAGCTACGACGAAGACGTCAACAACTTTTTTGCAGCCTTGCTGTTTGACTCGAGGACGGACACGCCATTCTATCGGTGGTCTGACCTGACCTCCTCAAGGTTAGGAGGTAATCTCTATCCTTTATCCTAAAACATGCGGTTGAATACTGGGACCTCAGGAGGGAGGGTAGGTATTTAACTGCGATTGAAATCCATGGGAAGGATTGCAAGTGGCTTTTTGAAGACGCTGAGAATTTATTCTTGTTTGATTTGAAAGACCGACCGGTAAGCCACCTCTTTGCCTGTTGACTCGCTTATTATTTAGGTCGAGGGCCAATTTTCATCCTCTTTTTTGACAAATGCTTTGGGCTTTTAGGTTTTGAGAGGGAGGGTAGGTTGGCCATTTCGTTTGGAAATTTCCGGATTGATCGTGCCTGCCCCATTGAATATTTTGCGAATCTAGCCCTGTTTAAATTGTAGTATCAGAATAGCGGCCGGGTTCGAAGTTGGTGTAGGATAGTTGGGCGGTCCCATCGTATGATTGCATGTTACGGATCAGCGAGTTCTTCTTAAACGCCAGAGAATGGAGGGCGATAATCGGCCAGCCCCCTCGCTAGATCCAGAGAAGGAGAGGACCCTCCAAGTCATCGAAGAATGTTATCGATCCGAGGCGTTACCAACTGACCTGATTCCCAATGATGAGAGTAGGGTTGAAAGGTATGAAGACTGCGTTCATATTAAGGTTGACCCATCCATCTTCCAGGCCCAGAAGGACTGGCTTTCACAAAACACCGTCACTATCTTCTTTGGTCGAAACAGTGACTCCCTCCCGGTGAAAATTAAGAAACGGGTGGTCCGCATTTATGAGAACAAATGGATTGGAATGCCGATGCTCGGCCCTGAGTCGAAGAGGGGACTCTTCCACAACGAAGGGAGAAACTTAGTTACTTATGTTCCAAGTACCAAGGAGATAGCGGAATGGTTACTGAGGAAGCAAATAGACGAGGTAACGTTGGATGGGGTAAAGTACTCTCCACTTTAGACCATGGATGTCAGAAGTAGAACTTCAAGAATGGCGAGAAACCATGCGATACAAAGTTTATTGGTTGCGCGTCCTCCAAGTTCTGATCGGGGCTATGCCCCTTATTTAAAACGTGGTTAAATTGGCATATTGTCGGATCCTTAAAATAGGCCGGATTTCGGTGAGTCCGTTGGCATATTGTCGGATCCTTAAAATAGGCCGGATTTCGGTGAGTCCGGAGGAACCAGAGCTTTTTAACATCCGGTTGGACATGGAACCGGCGGCTGAAGAACGTTTTACGCCTTATCTGGCAATCGACCTCCCGGATGAGGGAGGCTCGATGGAACTGGAGGTCGTCAATCAGTACATCGAGTGGTGCAGCCAGTGCCGTTGGTACTTTCACACTGATGATGATCCGGACTGTCCATCTCGAAAGCGCAAAGCGCAGCAGGGCCAGTCTAAGTATACCGCGAGCGTAGTGAATCCGATCAATGTCCCTTCCTCCCCCCTCGCCCCCTCCCCGACTGGGAAACAGTCTGGGAAGGGGGCGGGAAGTAAGGCCGCACCCTCCTACTCCCCTCATTGAAGACAGCCCAGCGGGCCTCGACTCTTGCTGAGGGAGCAGGCCCATCTTCTGCTCATCCATCACCATCTACCGCCTCGCCATCGATGGGCCAATCACATGCGGTCGTTAAAATGCCCTCAGAGGCCCCGGGCTTCGCTTTCACAGAGAAGCCAGTTCCCTGTTAGTCCCCTACTGCAGGCCAGAGCTTTGTCACAGAGCACGTCAACCCCATCTTCTCTCCAGGGGAACAGTCCCGTCAGTCTTGGATTGACAAGCTGGCTGGTACTCCCCTAATTGTAGATCAGTCCTCCTGTGGGCCATCACAGCCATCGACTACAACTCTCATGATTACAGATGGGTCCAAAACCGATATGGAAATGGAGACAGTGGCCTCAAAATCAGTAGTAGCTCAACCTACAGAGGTGGATCCACTGTTGTTTGTGCCCCTGGGTCCTAACTTATCGGAGGAGGACAGCCCTCAAGGCCCAACCTCAACTGGGAAAATATGCCAAACACCTACCAAGAAATCGCGCACCAACCCAGAAGGGAGGCCCCTTCCCCCCAGCCAACCAGCAGAAGGGAAGGGACAGCCGACGACCAAGGAAAAAGGCAGAGTGGTCAGATCCCTCTCCGGGGCTCAGCCCATGATCACGAAGTCCAAAGGCGATAAGAACAAAATGGAGGAATATTTAGTTCCTCTGATTTGTGTTCCTTTCCCCTCAGGTCCAATGGTCCTGTCTTTCACCCCATCTGATGGGATTCCTGGCATGGCCATTGTCAGAGTGGAAAATCAGCCCTCAGAGCTGGACATTTTGGGCCACACTCACAAGATTTTGAAAGGGGTATGCTACGTAAGACTCCTGCCAGAGCCAAAAGTCAACAGATTCGTATTTGATTGGGCTTCTGGGAGAAGAGCTTGTAAAGCGTGCCTCTACTTTGCATTCATGAACATTCAGCTGCCAACGGACACGCGGGAGAAGCTGCGTGCTTTGAATCCGTATTGGATTCCGTTGGAACAGTTTACACAACCTTCCAATCCAATACTAAAAAAGATAAATATGGCTGAAGGGATCTTTGTGCAAATTATTTCTGATTGGATCAAACACGCCGCTCTAAGGGATTACTTATCCTCTCCCGAGTTTGGATCAGTTTTGCAAAGCGCTTGGGCGTTGACAGAGCTTCAGCCAGGGGACAAAGAGGAGGACAAACGCAGGAAGATTCCTGCTGGTACACACCGCCTGATCCAAGCCAGGGGGGGCGAGGCTGGAATGACTGATGGTCCTCCCAAGCTGTCTTCAGTTTGTTAGCTGGAACGTGCGAGGTCTTAACGATCCTAACGGTCGTCAATGCAATCGCATCCCTCAGTGGGTGCATTCACAGGCCGCCCACGTGATTTGCTTACAAGAGAAAGTTATGCCCAGCCCGAATAGTAGACCTTGGAAACTGGTGGCGAGGGCCACAGTTCTGGGCCCCGGCAGATGGCACCAAGGGTGGCACAACGATTCTCATACACAATGATCTGGATGTTGCAATTATTGATAGCTTCACAGACTTACAACGTCGCTTTGTTTGGGTCAAAATCCAAGTGGGGGAGGAAGAATGGGCATTATGTCAATTTATGCACCCGTGGAGTACGATGAGCGGTGCAATTTTTTTGTTGATCTGCCTAGGTTTATGCCAGATACAGAAAATCTCCTCATTGGTGCAGATTGGAACACGGTTCTCTGTCCAGGGCTAGACACCCCTCGGTTTGACCCTCCTCGGAGGGACACTAGAATGCTGACTGAACTCATGGATCTGCAATCATTGGTGGATGCATATCGGATCATGAATCCTAATTCCAATGGTTACACTTGGTTTGCCCCCCCCCTTGATGAATACACCCCTCCTCCATGCAGACGACTAGACTTTATTTTAGTAAGGGGCTCTATTTGGGATCGGTGTATCTGGTCAGATCTAGACGTCTCAGGCATCTCTGACCGTCACCCGGCCCTATTAGATGTTATTTCAGGTGAGCAAATTTAACGAATGCGGGGTCCCTTTCGGTTGAACACTTCACATCTTAAGGATGATGGGAGACTCACATGGGGTAAACACCAAGTTTTCAAATGGGAGGAAGCCAACCCTTTGTTCCCCAGTTATGAGAACTGGGCAGACACAGGTTTGGGCATCTTTCAGTCAGCACTCGATGTGTTCTCCCAGATCAAGGCAGGCCAAAGGAACCAAGAGGAGAAAAGGTTAAAGCAAGCAATTGCAGCTGCAGAGTTCAAAATGGGGTCTGACCCATATGTGGATATCCACTGGTCTTGGGTTACGAGAGACTTACGGACTCAACTAGACTCCCTGGAGGTGCGCCGACAGGCTCAGTGGCTCGAATGGCTTAAGATCAGAGTCGTCAGAGGTCAAGACAAAATGACCAAACTGACTTTCCGATCTCTCATCATCCAAGGTACGAAACCACTACTCAGAGAAATGACTCGTCCCTTTGACCAGGTGCCCCCCCTAGCAGTCACCACCACTACCATGTGTGCATACGCTGCGGACTACTTCTCGGATATACTGACCTCCATCCGACCAATGGACTCCTTCGATTCCAACCTAGCACGTTCCTCCCAGTTCTGGAACCGGACGCAGGTGAGGCTACATACTCAGGGTAAACTGGACTTAGACAGACCCTTCACAAATGAAGAACTTCACTTCGCCGCCAAACAGATGTCCTCAGGAAAGTGCCCGGGGCCTGACGGTCTTCCAGTGGAGCTCTTTCTCGCGACATGGGAAGCAATGGGCCCATTCTTGGTAGAATTGGCCGCTTACGGTAGGGATAATGGTAAGCTCCCTAGGGGCCTGTTGGAAGGCGTAATCTCCCGTCTCTTCAAAAAAGGAGACGAGAGGGAGATTCAGAATTGGAGACCGATCTCCCTCCTTGGTGTGGCATACAAGATCATGGCCAAAGCGTTGGCTATTCGCCTGGGCCGTCGCTTGCCTCAGTTGATTGGTCCAGAGCAAGGTGCATTTGTAAAAGGTAGATCGATCTTTGAGAATATTTTGTCAACCATGCAAGCATTGGAGATCATTGAAAAGGAAAAAAGAGAAGCAACAGTGATTTTGTTGGATATGAAGAAAGCGTACGACAGGGTCGGGTGGGCCTTCGTTGCTTCCACATTGGCGCACATGGGCTTTGGCAATATCTTTTGTAGACTGGTTAAGGCAATGTACTCTGGGGCTTCGGCTAGAGTTAATGTCAATGGTTGTCTCTCTGAGCCTTTCTTGCTGACCCGGTCTCTGCATCAGGGCTGCCCATTGGCTCCCTTGCTATTCATGATCCAATTGGAGGTACTCTTAGACAACATCCGTCACAATGAGATTATCAGAGGACTGTCGCTGTCCCCATCCTTTCAATGGAAAGGAGGGGCCATAGCTGACGATCTCACAGTGGCCTGTGAGAACTTGTCGGCATCAGTAACTGAACTCTCAGATCAGTTTTGTAGGCCATAGCGCACAGTAGCCGACTACTGTGCGCTATCAGAAGCATCAATAAATTGGAACAAGTCTTCTGTGATGCTCCCTGATCCATTCACGTTTGTAGGGGATTGGGGCATGACCTCAGTTCCCCCTGATGCTTCGGAAAGATTGTTGGGGGTACAGGCATCCTTAACGAATTGCGCCCCAGTCCAAGATCACATTTTGGAGCGGAAGGTGGTTGAGATAATAGGCAGGTGGGAACGGGGTAGGTTTCTATCCCTATTCGGCCGAGCCTTGGCAATCTCGGCAGCGGCATTTTCTACCTTATGGTTTGTACTTACTGTACATTTGTTAGGCGATAAGGCTTACACCCTAATAAGACAACGATCAGCCAAGTTTGTGTGGAAACCGGCGGCCGCAGAAGACCAAAGTTCTATATCAAAAGTGGCCTGGGAGACGATAGCTACGCCTAAAAAAAGTGGGGGCCTGGGCATCTTAGATCCAAAACAGCAAAATATAGCCCTCTTGGCCAAATGGCCGGTGCTCGCTATGTTTTCCCAGCAGACGAAACCATGGATGCTGTTTGCATAGTACCTCTTAGGTTCACAATGGGAATTCAAGAACTTTGAAGACATATGGCGTTGTATGTGCATGCCCTCCTACACACAGAAAAGACCCCACTCAACAGTTGGAGGAACATTCTATATGCCTGGAATAAAATAGCACCATCGTTGGAAAAGCAGCCATCTACACACCTGGAGGTCTTGAATCAACCCCTCTTCGATAACCCGAGGATTATACAGTCCTCTGGGGATGTTTTCTCGGCCAGTGATGCAGCAGGGAATTTTTGGGAAGCCTGGGTTCCAAAAGTAGTAGTAGCAATAAAAGATATATGGGACCCCTCTCGACGTGACTGGATCGCTCCCAAAGAGCTCAGTCGGAAACTCTCGAGACTGCGTAATCTAGAAAGGAGCTTTAAAAGTCTGACAGACGCTATTCCTGACTCCTGGATCTCCTTCCTTCGTAGGCCACAGAGCCCAGCAATCGATACCTGGCTAGTCTCGCCAACTAATTCAACTTTGCTTTGGCGAACTCTGGATCCGTCAACAGATCAAGCAATCAAAGTTCAGGTTTGGGCGAGACAGAGTAATTTTGAAGAAGAAACCAATCTGGTCTTCAAACAAGAAGAATGGGTAACATTGGATGAGAACCCGCAGGAGGCTCGAGTCTGGGTGAAGAAAGGCCCCAATGGGAAGGAGGTATGCTCTGGGGGTAGATCAGCTCTTCGTACAAAGTAGAGCCCTCCTTGTATGGTTGCAAAGATGTGGATGAGAAGGGTTCGTTTGTCCCCTTGGCGCAATACCACACCAAAGTGGGAAGACAATCTCTGCTCTTCAAGAACAAGAAGTTATCGGGCCCAACTGCAGTGGACAGATGGTCAGGGATTGCACACAGAGTGACAGAAGATGAACTCTTGAAATTAGGGGAACAGTTCTGCAGGATGCCAGACCAAAAGGTGGCCAGTACTCTATGGCTACAGTTGATGCAGGCCATCTTCTCGGCAACTTGGCTGGCAAACAAAGGAATGAAAACCTATCGGCGACTTGTGTTCGTTGTGGATGGGCAATAGAATCCACTTCCCACCTTTGGCTGCATTGCCCCCACTCTCTTCGTATCTGGCAATGGTGAAGGAAACACTGGTCCAAGATTAAAACAGCCCCAAATGATTGGACAGACCTTTGGATCCTTCTGGGCTGCAGCAGCACATATCCTCCAAAAGATTATGGTTGGCCCTATATAGCCCAGGTCTGCAGAGGTATTATTATGAGTGCAATTTGGTGGGCGCGAAACCAGAAGCTTTTCAGGGACGAAGATACGGGGTTCGACCAACTGAAGAATCTCATCAAGTCAAGAATTAGACTGACAATAATTGCGGACCGGCAACGGAAGGGTTGGCTGTGGTTTCACAAGACATGGGCTCTGAATGATCGATTGGCACAGGTATCCCCTGAAGGAAAACTTTCTGTCTGTAGCTGGTTGGGGAGGGAAATTCATTAGTGACAAGAAGAACCTGAATTGCTGGAAAGCCTTTTAGCGTATTGGTACAGTTATTAATACTTATTATTCCTCTCTCCTTTGTCAATTCATGCAAGTTCGACTAAATGCGTGGATATTGTGCTTGAATTGAGGTCTCACAGGTTAGGGGTTGTCGGTCGGTGAACTGGGGGAGTCAAGTTTAGACTCTTGTGAAGCAAAGCCGGGTAAGGCTCCCGGATATGAGCAGGTCGATTCAGGCTAAATGGTTAGTCCAAGTTTGTTTTTACTCAGCTTTCCTGTTGTCTGGCCATTGATAAGTGCAAGATCTTGGCCATAACTGGTAGACTGGTAAAACTTTAGATGGGTAGGTGTTTAGCAGGCTGGGCCATTTTTTAGGCCAACGATACTACAGCAGATACACGAAATAGCAGACAGTTCGTGACTGTACGAGCTAGTTCTTTTGGATAGCTCCCCTTTCTCTTACCTGGGCCTTGAAGTTTAATTTTGGAAACTTTGAGTTTTCTAGTCAACAGGCTTGGAAAGTCTTAATTCGCTATTACTGGCTGAAGGGAATGTAGAGCTGTATTTCTTTTAGTAGTTCGGCCACCCTTTTCTGAGCTTCAAGGTTTATTTTTGAGGAGTTCCTTCAGCGCTGTTGAGAGCAGAACGGTTTCGGGGACGCTGGACCCGGTTTCCAGCATGTTTCATTGGTGACCTCCGGGTTGAATTGCGAGGTCCCCGGCCTCGAATTTCCTTTGAATATAAAGCTACAACTTCTCATTAAAAAAAGAAAAGAAAAGAAAAAAAAAGAAAAAAAAAACTCTAAAAAAGAAAGAAAGAAAAAAAGTATAAATTTGTGAAGAAAAGAAAAAAGAAAACAAGGAAAAGAAAAAAGGAAAAAATATGTTGAACTTTGTTGTGACAGTGGCAATTGGTTTATCTGTGGGATGTGCGATTTGCTTTGTTGGACTGATAGGCCTTCCTCTTCCCTTATCTTTTCTTTGATTGGACCCTTTTCTCTTTGTCTTGCCTCTGTGAGTTCTGGTTTCCTCCTCCTCTTCTTTCCCTCTTTGCCTTTTGGATGCGTACAAGTGGGTCCTTGTGACACACGGGGATGGGGGCAACATGTCATCCATGTGGCTGGCCTTGTACGTAAGAGGTGATGAACAGGTGGGGCTTTCCTTCCTTCCTTCTCTTCCTTTCCATGTTTTGCTTTTTTCCGCTTTTGCGGTCGATTCACAATGTGACAATATATGTATATATTTTGTGGGGTGCCGACGACCCCAGACCAGTAGTGTTGACCAGCCGACCGGACAGGGGGAAACAAATACAAAGGTTTCCCTGGGGGTAGGTTTTCCCTAATCCCTAATAAGATAATAATATTCTAAAGCAAAACGCGGGTCTCGTGTGACGCGTTCGGTTGAGACCTTTCCCGCGTGGGCCTGATGCACCTTGGGCCCGACGCGGTTTTTTGTTAAGGGCCGTTTTTTTTTTTTGGGTTGGTGTTGGCGCGGCTTCGTGGGCCCGGCGGGTTTTTCTGTTTACTGCCATTTTTTTGGGGGGGGGTTGGTGTCCGCGCGACTTTATGAACGGGCTCTTTTTTCGCTACGGTTTTTTTTCGCGCCGCGCCGTAGAAGTTGTCGGCCATGTTCAACCAGGTAGTGAATATTTCCATGTTCTAGGGGAAGATTCATTCGATTTTGCTCATCCTATCACTGGAAGTAGCATTACGCGGTTGGCCATATTCAACCATGTTCTAGCCAAAAAGATTCATTGGATGTTGCTCATCCTATCGATGGAAGTAGCATGGCGCGAGCCGCGAGGTCGGAGACTTATCGTCTCTCTCTCTCTCTCTCTCTCTCTCTCTCTCTCTCTCTCTCTCTCTCTC
>BFEA01000013.1:5730564-5760085 GCA_003427395.1 Chara braunii
GTGTGTGTGTGTGTGTGAGAGAGAGAGAGAGAGAGAGAGAGAGAGAGAGAGAGTGTGTCACTCACTTCTTCAATCACGTATGTTCCCCCCTGCCGCGGCGTAGCCGCGACGCATTTACTTGTATTGATAAAGTGATACGACCTGTGGAATTTCGTCTCAGTAGACCTTTACAAAAATCCAAACCCAACCCAAATAACAGAAGTTTTGATGAATCGAGCAAGTTGATAAAGCATGAAATACATTATTTTGTTATGCAATATTTTTCTATGCAAAAAATGGATTGAAATTTTATGCGTCTTCAACTTTAGTAGGTTTGGATAGGTTATGTTGAGAGTGGGGTTAATAGTACTTAATACTATATATATATATTTCTTTTCCCCAAAAAATCAGAAACTTAGGGTTCTGGCTCCTTTTCCATTCTGGGGCGCATCAGTCCGGTTCTTATTCCACCGGCAAGTCAGAAAGAGTTATTACGAGTGCTCTGACACGCTCCTCCCCCTTATGGTGTGAAGGCCCGAAGGACTACATTGATTACTTCCTCGCAGGAAGGATGTACCGTTCCTCACCCCTGCCTAAGTTAGCTTAAGCTAGCTTGCTCCTCCTCTTATCTGCTAGTCTTTCCTAGGCTTAGTTTAGAAAATGAAATCTTGCCTGCTTGGGATCCTACCAGGTTGTTCCTCTCAGTACTTTGACTGTCGGATTGGTCTTGCTTGCTAGAACTACTGATTGGTCCCTATACGGTGGATTTTACTGAGAACCTAGCCCCCTAAGCATCCCGTTTGCTGAGTCATGATTGGGTACGGGCTGATGGGTTTTAGTGTTTGTCTACTGGTATTGCTTGATTTTTTAACCTTCGCTGGCTTGTGGACTCTCTAGTTGTGGGAGGTAAAGTGTCAAACCCTAAACCCTAGTCTCTCTCTCGCTCTCCGTTCTGGCCTTTATTTTTCCTTCGTTTGATGATCAACTTTTTATAATTGGAGTCTTTTGTTTTGAAATATCCCTCCCTATCCTGTTAGATGCTTCCCATCTTTTCGATGGGGATCTATGTTTCCTTTTACCCTGAGTGCGTCCATGGAATGCTTTCCTCCCTGGTTTGGGTTTTTCGTGTCTTGTTTATCCTTCCTTTCTTTCTTTTTAGGGTGCATTCTTTTGTGATTTTCCTAGGGTTTGTCGTTGTTTCCTCTTCGGTATCTTATTGATCCTCTTCCATGTCCCTCTCTTCCTACCCTGAGTTGTCTGAGTCGTGGTAGCTGGTGTCCCAATCGTTGAAATTTACGTATCCTTTCCTGATTTTAGCCATTTTTTTTTTCAGTAGCCATTTCTCTTCGAAAGTTTTCTCCCTAGCTTTTCTTGTCCTGGGGTCTACTAGCCTTTCCTGTTTCTTTGCTTCCTTTTTCCATAGCGCCCTAATTTCTGTCTCTGCGACTTCCGTTGTCTCCTTCCATTCTTCCTCTCGTTGTCTTCTGATTGCCCAGCGTCCCCTTGCATATTAATCTCCATATGACCCGTAGTGCTGCTCTTCTCAAAATGTCTGCTATGGTTCTTTCTTCTTCTTCTAGGTTTGCATTACTCTCTCTCCCCGAAAGGAGGTAGTCAGCTTGTAGCGGGAAGTGGTTTGAGGAGATGTTGGACCAGGCTGTCTTGATCGCTTTCCATAAAGTGTCCATTCAACTTTGTTTTTGTTGCACATTTTGCAGAGTGCCGACTGTTTTGTTTTGTGTTCGTCCTTCCTTTGCTTATCTAGCCACTCGTTGATAGGAACCGCCCAATATAGTATCAGCCATTGTAAGCTTCTGAATCTGGTAGGCTTGATGTTGCTATAGTAATCCCAGGGAATTTGCGTAGGCCATCCGTGTTCTTCTCCCAAATGTTTGATCCATCTTTTTGAGATGGTTGTGCGTGGATCTACCGTCTTGTTTCTTATCCTATACCCTGTCTTGACTGTATAGTCTTGTAAGCTGATCAACTTTCTAGCTCTGCCACCCCCTTGTTTAACATACCATCCCCATTCTGTTGGGACTATTTCCAGTTTTGTGATGTCTTTATTTGGTCTGAAGACTATCCATTTTTTGGGGGGTATTGTCTC
This sequence comes from Chara braunii, assembly GCA_003427395.1. Taxonomy (NCBI): domain Eukaryota; kingdom Viridiplantae; phylum Streptophyta; class Charophyceae; order Charales; family Characeae; genus Chara; species Chara braunii. Next base: position 5,732,651 of record BFEA01000013.1, read on the forward strand.
TTCCTGGGGGTTAGTTTTCCTTTTGAGCCTCCATGTTTTGACTTTTCTTATGTTTTCTAAGTTGAATTCTAGGGTTGTTATGTTCTCTTCTTTCACTTCTGTTACTGATTTGTGCTTGTTCACTATTTCATGTACCTCAAATTCTGCTATGTTGTTCTGATTCTCTATCGGCTTGATGAATTTGAGTGCTACCGATGGTGTTATCCGACTCCTGTCTGTTGCCCAGTCTCCTCTCTGCCATCTAATTTCTCCTTTTAGTGCGGCTCTCCATTCTAATATGCAATCTAACATTTCCTCTGAGTTCTTTTTCAGGTTGTGGTAGCCCTTTAATTGTTGTCTCATTTTTGGGGTCGTTTTCCAACGTTTTCCTTCTTCCTTCCAGATATGCTCTATTTTCCATATTCCATTCTCGACCCATTTTGAAACGGTTTTCACTTCGCAGTAGCAGATGCAGATCTCAGGGCTCGATCCCCAGACCTTGTCCGCACCCGTGCACAGTACCGAGTCGATTCCTGTGTGTTTGAACCCATGACCTGTGGTTTGATAGGTTTGTTGTCTGTCGCAGGATAGTGTGGTTGTCGGGTCTTGAACCGTAGGTCTGTCAAGTAGGGGTCGTAGCTGTAAAGAAGTCGTAGCTGCTACAGTCCTGAAAGGTCAAGGCCGTAGCTGCTACAGTCCCGAAAGGCCAAGTCTACAAACTTCCGAACGGTCCGGAAGTGGGCTTTCGAGAATTGTTTAGGTTAGGCTAGAGGCAAGTGGGGAAGTGGGTAGTCCAACCTCGCCTAGTCAGCGGTACCCAGTCTCAGTCCCCCTTTGTCAAGTCAGCAAGTACCATGTGGGACTGCGTGCACCCTAGGCCCGATGGAAAGGAGCAGCCCAACGAGAGGCAACGTCCAGTTATTCATTCATTTAGATTGTGAGTCGTGCGGAAGCGCTGCCTGAGCGACTTGTGCAAGGAGGTCCGCAGGTGCCCGAGGAAGAGGTGGGCTGTGAGGGAGACGAAGCGGCCATAGCCGCTAGTTAGTAGGAGAGGTAGAAAGCAGTCGTAGCTGCTCTAGGTTAGAGATAGGCTATAACCTGTATGCATGTGAGTGTGCAGTGAAGTGTGTGCGTGTGTGGGACATCTAGGGAGATCCAGAGTCGCATGCGTGTGAGCAGTTGCTGAGGATACAGTGTCAGAAAGGTGTTGTGAGGGCGCACAAGCGCCATAGCCATTCAAAGCAAGTTTGAATCTGAACTGTGTTCTTGGCCTTGATATCTCTGAGCTTTGTGTGGGCGCCTGGCGCCAATGTGAGTGCCATCTGTTTCCATGCATGCCGAGTAAGAAAGAAGATGAGTCTGGTTTCATTGGCATTAGAGTTGGTTCCCGCTGTTCCACCCCGCCATCGTCGTCGTCGATAGGAAGAGGGAGACGCCACATCAGCAGCTGCACCATAGAAGAAGAAGGAGCCGCCATAGTTGTGCCATTGCAGGAGGACGCCGCACACCTACACAGACAACGACGACAATGAAGAAGAGAGAGAGAGAGAGAGAGAGGAGCGATACAAGATTGGTTGTTGTGGCTGAAGGAGGAAGGTGAAGGTTGGTGAAGGAGAATGGGGTCGGCAACCATAGTCGAACTTGAAGAGTTGACGGGAGCATTGACCGAGGTGTTGACCGGAGCGTTGATTGAGGTGTTGACCGAGGCATTGACCAGCGTTGATTGGAGCTGTTGACGACAAATTTGACCAAGCTGGAGTTGGTATAATTTCACCAAGCCTTCAGCCTATCCCCTCGCCCTATGGATGTGCACTCACCCCATGGTACTTGCTAATTTTGTCTGTATCTTCTTTCTACATTGAGTCTCTTCTGTCCAGGTGATAGGAATTTCGTGTATGTGGTCATAGAGCTGAGTTGACCAAACCCACACGGGCTTAGTAGGGTCGTTTGCCATGTCTGACGACTGACACGTCCCGGAGGACTAACCCTCCCAAGGACCAGTACAGACCGACGGGCTGCTCAGTGTGGCATGGTTGGCCTAGAATCCGAGTTGTGGGCTGCACAACCGACTGTCTAAGTCTTGAGAGGACTTGTTGGTCGCATCGTCCTGTCTACGATGTTAAAAAATTCCTGAGGAGTTATGGGGGATCTCCTTAAATGCCTCCTGATCAGCAGTGAAGTCCTGAAGTGACAGCGATAACCATAGGTCTAGGCTAGAGACCCTAGTTGGCAGGGTTATGAACCGGAGTAAAAGCCAAGTGGGTTGACCGCAGGTGCATGGCATCTAGGTCGAGGATTGTAACGAATAGTGGTGGGGAAAGCTTTCGTCGGTTGTGGTAACCTCGCTGGAACAAAGGGGGGGACTCTGTGGTCCTTAGAGAGTCAGTCAATCGGTGGGTGGAAGTCTAAGTGGTGAGGAGTGGAACTATCACTTGGTTGTGCACCTTGCACCATGGTGGACCTGCGAAGCGGTACGATTACCACCCCTTATAGCAAGGCTCATGAGGAGCAAGCTGCCACCCTGTTGAAAGAGAGAAAAGAAGTAGAGGCGAAGGAGTTGATTAAACAGGCCAAGAAGTTGGCCTTAATGGAGGAGCAGCGGCGAAGAAGAAAAAGTTGGAGCAGGGGATGAGATCAAAGAAAGAAGAAGAAGAGACGTTGAAGGCAGTATGAGAAGGAGTGGAGGAAGAAATCCCCTTGGAAAGAATGTCAGAAGGGAAAGAGAGGAGGCGAGCAGCACGAAGGAAGAGGACCGGAGGATGGAGAAGAAGGTGTCAGAATGGGTTCCTAGTCTGTTGCTGGGAGAGGAAGAAGAAGCGATGTTGCATGTCCCCAGGGCACAACAGGAAGCGGTGATGAGGGAGCTGCAGGCGGAGGAAAATCCCTTACACCGCCAAACAATGGATGAAGAGAAAAGGTTGGAGTGGAAATTGCGCCTCATGAGAGAGAAGAGGAGACGGCTGGAGGCGGCAGATGAAATAGAGGAGTTGAGGGCGGTGGACAATCAGAGAAGACAGATGTAAGACTAGGCAGACCTTCAGGGGAAGAGTCCTGGCTCGAAACATAGAAGTCCTGGTAAAGGCCCGACAAGAGCAACTCCGGTTTACGAGGGGCCATGATATCGCTTTGCAGTCCATACACTTGGTCTTCAGAGAATTTTCGCACGATATGATGATGCATGTGGGCACCGAGATGAAATCAAGGTTAGAGGACACACAACGATTTTGCACAGGCGCCGTAGAAGGCCCAAAGCTTGCTGCCCCAAAGGAGGAAGAAGCCTGTCCACGTAGAGAGCCAGTAAAGGTGAAGTTCCCTGACTCCTACAGTGGAAAGCGGGGCGAGGACTTTGACAACTGGGAGGCGAACATTAATTCTTATGTTCACCTCCAGAAGATCTTGCCTGAGGAGCAAGTCCTTATTGCCTTCCATGCCCTTAAAGATGAAGCGTCTAGCTTCGCCAGATCGCTTGCCCGCGGCGCCAGATCCGAGAATGATATGGTAGCTATACCCACTATACCCAGTGTACCCACCATACTGTCGCATACCGTAAAGGTGCAGACCAGAACAAGAACCGACCTCCCTCACGTAGTACAAGATAGCACAGCGGAAGGCTTAAATACCAATGATCCGAACAATCAATGTTGCCATGCAGACCAGACATACATCATCATCATTCCATGGTGTGAAGGGGCCTGGCGCTCACACAGGAAGAATGTGCCAGTCCCCAACCATACACAGATGAAGAAGAGGGGGGTTAGACGAAGAAGAGGGGAAGATGGGAATGTCGTCAACGCCAAGTCTTCGGTACAGGTCCCAAATAATCCCTCGTCAAATGTCTGAATCCCAATGTCGAGTCTGGACCCAAATGTCGTCAAGTCCCAAAGTCACCAATCTTTCTTTCTCTCTCTCGTAGTCTGCAGATACTGAGAAGTCAGGTAGCGAGAGGGGGAGGAGGAGATGGTGGACTTAGAAGAGGAAGAAGAAGAACTCTCTCTCTCTCTCTCAGTCCGGTACTAACCTGTGAAGGTGGCGCCTTGTTGCAGGTACATCGAAGACGAAGCTGGAGCTATGGCGCCACAGGTAGTCTCCCTGGCCTCCGCCAACCATCTCTCTCTCTCTCCACTACTACTCTAGCTCCTGATAGCACCCAGCGCTGAAGACTACTGCTAACGCTACTACTACTGCTGCAGCACTCCTCCAGAGTGCTGCTGCCGAATCCTGAAGACTGCCTCCTGCCTCCTGCACGTGAAGTGCCTGGGAAGTTCCTATGAACTACCTCGTGACTGTCTGCAGCCTGTAGGGCGGGCCAGTCTTATATAGTGCTGGCCCGTCCAGGAGGCTGCTCTTGCCAATTCCAAAACGTGCCAGACCCTGGCGTTGAAGTTCAATCAACAGTTGTCTTGAAAACAGGCCAAAAATGGCCTCTGCTAAAACCCTGGTCTGGTGCCTAAGTTTTAGGGCAGGTCGATCTTACGAGGGCCTGAAAATGGCCCTCCGTTTCAGGCTGAAACGACTCAGGGCCTGGAAGGCCCTGTTTTAGGCTGAAACGACATAGGGCCTGCAGGCCCTTGTTTTCAGGCTTTCAGGCTGAAACGACACAGGGCCTGTAAGCCCTTGTTTTCAGGCTCTTAGGCTGAAAACGATACAGGGCCTGTACGCCCTTGTTTTCAGGCTTTTAGGCTGAGAATGCTGGTCGGGCCCTGCAGGCCTGTGTGGCTGCGCAGTATGCCACAATACCCAGCCCCGCTGCCCAACTTGCATCTGTCCCCAGGAAATGGTCTGTGCAAACTATTTGCTTGCCCAGGATACAGGTGGGCCAAGGTTTGAACCGCCAAATTCCAGTTATACCTGCCTACCAGAATGCTCAAATTATGCTCATGCCTGGCAAATTATGTGCATTGTACTGCATAGGCAATTTTGTGTGCCCGGTTCCTGGGCATGAGCATAATTTTGCAAGTTGGGTGCTGGACTGGGTAGAGTGGGTATTCCCATCTTTGAATGGTGTACAGATGCAAGTTTCCTGGTTAGGAAATCCAAATTAGCTGAGATATTCTGGATTAGGAAAGGGAAGAAGGAAAGAGTTGCATGATCTGCATGTTTTCTTCCCCTGGTCAAAGCAATGTAGATTAGACGGGTGCTCAAGGACCGTGAGAGTCATGCTTTTGTGAAGCATATGTTCCTTATCGGGGCCCTGTGAGAATGTCAGCCTTTGCAGGTTATGCGGACACTTTGGTGGGTCTTACAAGTTTCTGCCATTCTTTCCATCTTTTCTCTGAAATTTGTTTTTGCAGATTTACTGTCGTGTAAGGATGGAGGCTGCATATGCACTAGGCGACACTGCAAATGAGGTTGGTCTTCACTGCCTGTTGCTGCATCGGAAGCCATCACGAAATGGGCATGTGTTACCTTTATCAACTTCTATCAAGTTTTACGTCTATTTACAAGTCAATAGTGCATCTTCGGAAAATAGAAAAGTCAGTTGTGCTTACGTATGAACCTCCCTTTTGTCCAAATTTTATGTCCTCTGTCGTCATCCTTCCTCTTTGTTTTTCTTTCTTTTGGAAGTATTGCTACATAATTTGTTTTGTGAAATAGATGTGACATTGTCATACTGTGATGGCGGTTGCAACTGCTGTCCCTTATTGACATTATTACGGTTTCATCTGCAGACACTGTCAGACAGTGGTTTAATAACTTTAATCCCCTTTTTCTTCATGTTCCTTCTTACTCGTCTTTTGGTTTGATGCCACGGCTACTACGCGTTTCATCTGGTAGTCTTTAACCAGCCACATTGTCACTGTCTTTTCTCCTTATTGAAACTTGCAACATGAAGAGAGAATCTGTGTCCTCGTTGTCTTTGTCTGCTGCCGCCGTCCATCGCTGTTTGTTTTCTTTGGCATGTCTTACTCATCTTTTGGTTTGATGCCACGGCCACTACGTTCTGCAGCTCTTTCATGATATGGGGATTGGTAATTAAGGGTGGCAGGTGAGGGCTTATTGTCTGTTGATCGTGTGCTCTGGGAACAAAATATTTATTTTTGCAGATGGGTAGACACGTGGAAGGAGTATGTTTCCTGGCACCTTGTTTATCTTGCAGATGGTTACATTCCCCGATGGATTCTTTTTTCCCTTTCTTTTCCAGTTTTTCATGTTTATATATTTTATGATGCATGGAAGTCAACTGGCAATTGTGCATGAAGCCTGGGGAATCTGTACCTTTTGATTGCGTGTAGTTCCTGCTTTATTGTCTTTTGCTTGTGCGAGGATCTGAGTCCTCGGCATGCCCGTATAGGGCCCCTGCTACAAGCCTTGTGCCCACTCTAAGTGAAGGCGGGCCCCCCAATCTCAATGGGGCCTGAACATGGTGGGTGGCAGACAGTTGCCACACGCCAGTTGGTTACATGAGCCCTGCTCTGAGCATCAGGAACTTCCGTGAGCCTTCTAGGCTCTCCTGGCCTCGATGTGGAAGCAGGCCTCTCAGCCTATCGCGATGCAGGGAACACCTCAGGACGTGCGGGCAGTTGGGCCCGCCTAACTGCTGCGGGCCCAGGCCACTGTCTGAATGGGCCGAAGCGCAGACACTGTGGCCCAACGTGAAGCTACTGGGCACACAGGCCTACCGGTGGAGCAGCCTACAGGCCAGGCCGCTTTCCATATAGGAAAGAGCCGGGCCTCAACTCAGGCATTTGGGCACTAGCATGCATTGCGGCAGCACTTCTGGATAGAGCGCTCGTGGCTGGTTCCTCGAGGTGCCTGGGCGTGCTTGAGAGGTGAGCGCTCTAAGGCAGCACAGCTCCAAGCCATAGCCGGGCTTGGGCGCAGGAGAGGTCAGCGGGGTGTGGCGGTGGTGCTTGGATAAGGGGCTGTGAGTGGGTGGAGAAGACGAGGGTGGCCATTGAGAGGGCGAGTGATGGGGAGGATTTGCGAGCACGTACCTTGTCATCATGGATGTATGCATGAGCGACATCTGCATGTACTTTGGTTGCTGGTGCTGCCCATCAAGTGGTTGTTTCGTCATTAGAGTAGGCTAGATTAGGAGCTGTACGTTCGTAGTCTGGGCGCTGAGCGCCAATGAGGAGGAAGAGCTTTGAATACATTCTTGATTGTGGCGTGAGAAGGCTTTCATTGGTGTCATATCAGTGCATGCTGCTTTCTTGACAGCTCATGACTATCTGGCTTTCAATGTGACTGTTGCAATTTGGATTTCTGGCATTTCGTTATTGCTCATTTTCCTTGCACTAGCATATCTGAGCTTGATTTTAACATACGCGTTCGATGATCATGAACATCGCCGTGGTACGTTTACAACAGGAAGTTCAGTGTTGTTGCTTCAGCTATGTGCTTTGGTTTTGGCAAATATGTTTTCTGTGGGGTCCCAAGGGCACTAACTGCCGGAATTATGTACTGATGGTTGAGGGGCTGCTTTATAGTACGTGTCTCATTGAATTTTCGCTCTGGTGATGAGACCATAACGCCTGATGCATGGTTTATGCCCTTTTGTGCATCCTTGGGTTCTTGCAGGCCACGAATTGGTCAGGTCTTTCTCTTCTCATCAAGTTTTACAAGGATCGTTACTATGATCCAGATACGTGCACCCCAAGGTGTGTTTTCCTTTGTACTGAAAGGGGCCAACCTGCACTCTCTGTGTTCCTGCCTCAGTTATCATACACCTGAGCTAGAGAGTCAGTGTGACACAGTGGAACACCGAAGTCAGAATAGAAGCTATGGGACTGACCTGACAATGCTGCAAAATGACAACTTGACTCAAGATCGGGTCTCATAGCAGCAGGAGGGTCCAAACATGCAAGAGACTTCCCCGCTGTAATCACGTGCAGACAAAGTAGGAAGTGGGAGATGGAAGGAGGCAGCAGACAAAGAAGCAGCTCATTGCAGCAGCACCGAGTAAGCTACCTACGGTGGACACGAACTAGACAATTGTTTCACATGAAGGAAAAGGAAGGAACAGGCAGTACAAAGTTCACTTTTTATGTCACCCACTGGATGAGTTCTACTGGATTGGCCAGGGGGGTGACGTGGCAGAGTGAGAGGGTTAGCGGAGGATCGCGGAAGGGGAACGGACCAGATCTTCTTGACCTTGTATCTCCTTTTTTTTAAGTTTTCTTCTTTAAATGAATCGACACTTTTTTTTTTTTGGGGGGGGTGTCAAGAAGCTAGAATAATGCTGATGGAGAGGCGGGGGGGGGGGGGAGTTAGGAGGGGAGAGGAGGATGTGAAAAGGGTTTCTGGAAGGGGTTGCTGACGGTGCATACTAGGTGGTGTGGGCGCTGGGGGGGCTGCGGGCGGTTTGGGATCGGAGAAAAGCGGCGACGTGTACTTGCAGGATGGGTGTTTGGAAGGAGCAGTGGCTAGGGATGTCAACTTAGTGCTGGGATGTGCTGGGTAGTGCCCTTGCTCCGAATGTTCTTTGGGCGTAGTGGCATTACAGTTAGTTGAGGGATTGGAGGAACGAGGTGGTCTCACTGGCTGTCTGGACTGGATGCTTGTGAACTCACTCCTTTCGTCGTTGTTCTTCGTTGCTTCTTGTCGCTGACTGACCCTATTGCGATCTGATGCAGGGGATTGAGCCCTTACTCAGGGAAGCGCTCTATCTGTGTGCTACGCTGCCAACCTTGAATCTGCTGGGATTCTAGCTTGGCTTTGCTGCGGCTGGAATAGAAGGTTGTTGCGGATTCACGTCGGCGCTGTTGACGTTTGAGAAATCCTTCCTACCGAAGAAGCGCCCTGGGGCACCTAAACTTGAGGCAGGGCGATTTCTTCCGTTTGATTGGAGAAAAGGCACTAGGGCGTCAACCTCCTGAAGGAAGTAGTACCATCAGGGGAGGATCGCCCTTCAGTTACTGCCCTACAGCGGTTTGGACGTCGTATGTGGTGTGTGGGAGAGGATCTCCGTTTGCTGACGTTGAATATTAGTTTGAGGGAAGCAAGCATTGTGGGCGCATGCTTGGACAAAACTGCATGAACTGGCGCCGACCCTGATCACGAGCTGGCTTGTTTTGGTGCAGTGTGATGGAGGCTGGCGATGGCGGCCATCCCGACCATGAGCTGGCGGTCGCAATGCCAGGGCGAAGCTCGTGGTTTGAAAATTCGAACTTGGCACGGTGGGGCAGCACGGCGGTGCTAGTGCGAAAGCGCGGGCACTTAGTGCAGCGTGCTAGTGCTCAGCAGTGGTGCTGGCGTGAATTGACAGTCCGTCCATGACTAATCAACAAGAAAAATAATATTCCGATACTACAGAATGCATGAAAGGTGTATAATATACAGTATTTACAACACGAGCTTTCACCTGGAACCTCGTCTGCAGATGTACTGAGGAACAGCCCTGTCCCAAATGAGGATTACGAGTTGATCGTCATTCCTCACAACATCTTCAGTCACAAATTAGAAAAGCAGCAGTGTCTTAGTGACGATGGCCGGACCATGTCCAGTCAACGGCTGGCCAACCCGAACCATTTCTTTAAAGTCGCATGCAGAAGGACTCGGCTTCCCTGACGGAGCTTTCTACAGAGACGGCTTGGTATTTGTCTTCCCAAAAAGGACTGGCCAGACCACAGCTGCCTCTACAGCCCAGCAAGAGAAAAGGACTTTCTGGGCATGCATGCGCGCTTCACTTGCATGGGTCGACTTTCATCGTGACGTGTGCTTCGTCTTCCCAGGGCACTTCACAGGCACCACCCTTCTTCCACCAGATTGCGCCAGAAGAGTGTCGACTCTGAAGGTAGAGTGCTCTCTCACTCCTGAGTCCTAACCAAGAGGGGACTCTCAGGAACGGGCTTAAATGTTGCCCCCAACCACAGATTTCTCACCAACTGTGAAGCTGTGCATTTTGTTGACCGGTCAAAGCATTGGAACCACCGACAATACAATGCAAGTGCCTCGGTTGCTAATGCCACATCATCTCGTTCACATCATCAATCACACACCCAATAAATTCCGAAATCCTCCAGCCGTGTACCCCTCTACCCATGGACCAACTAGAATTTCACACAGCATGATTGTACTCACACTGCAAGAGAACCAACCCCCTGTGCATGGGGGAATGAGGATTTGTAGACTGTAAAAGCCAGAGTTATGAATCAAACAATGTGGGTGAAACCAAATCAATTACTCGGACCGTTTTCAGCTGAGGACAGATGGTAGTCTGGACATATCTTGGAAGGTAGAATTGACGATTAGAAGCACATATTGCCCAAATTGCATATAATGGGGACAATTTACTCACACGAACATGAGAACACATACGCAGCAACAGAAAGAAATATGAGAATTTGTAGATTGTAAAAGCCACAGTTATGAATCAAACAATGTGGCTGAAACCAAATCAATTACTTGGGACTGTTTTGAACTGAGGAGAGATTGTAGTCTAGACATCTCTTGGAAGGTAGATTTGACGATTAGAAGAACATAGTGGTGAAATTGCACATACAACGGGGACAACATGAGAACACATACACAGCCTCAAAAAAGAAATAACACACTGTTAGGCACAACTCCTCACTTGGCACGGCTATGGTACTAGTGCAATGAGCCTGTCAATAATGAGAAGCTTCACAAGTTGAGCATGAAAGCATTTCCCAAATCCAGTGCAGCTCACCCAACAACTTTCCACATGTCCAATCAGCTGACCAACCACTCGATGCTTTCACCACATACCGTCAAACACAATCAGATGCCTGACATGCGCTAACGAGGTCAGCCCTTTTTCTCTAGAGATTTAGATAGGAATATAGCGCAATGTCCTTCGGGACATCCATTAAAATTTGAATGATACAGAGAAGATTAGCATGGCCCCTGTGCACGGATGACACACATAAATTGAGACATGGTCCATAAAAAAAAAAAGGGAATATAATTATATAACTGAATAGGTGGTCATTGTCACAGTCAGAGGTGCGGCCTACCCAAGGACTTTTCACATCTCCAATCAACCCGGCCAACCACTCGATGCTTTCACCACATACCTTCAAACACAATCAGACTCATGACATGTACTTATGAGGTTAACCCTTTTTCTCACCGCTTTGGGATTGAGACTTGCCGGCGCCACCTGTACACCACCAAACAAAGTGACGTGGAGAAGAAGGAAATGAGACAAGATGCATTGTCATCCAAATAATCTCCCCTCCATGCTCCTCAGTCAGTCTCCTCCTGCACTCTTCGATCACAAGGTTCGCCTTGGCATTCAGTCCATGTCTGGTATCTGATGAGGGATGCATTGACATGTGTCACGACTGTGTCGGTAAGTCATTACATATAGTAGTGTCTCTATTGTGTGCATAATGAAAATTCTGGTCATCCTCTGCACCCTCATCGCCGTCCTATCTGCGAATGTGGACTCCCTCTGATCTCATCCAATGCTCAACTTCCTCTGTTTGCTCATTGCCTGTCCTATTCTCCAAACTGGGCTCTCTCTGGCCACATTCAATAACATATTGACACAATTCGACAGTGCTTCAATGCTGCAGCTGGATGCTGAAAATATGCCGCAGCTGTGCATGGCAACAATGCTACAGCCAGATGGTGCACCAATGCAACAAATCTACAGCAAGGCGAACCACGACAGCTGCATGAGGAGCACAGTGCAGGGTAGCTACTGCCTCTAAAGCACAGCAGCAGATCAGACCCTAGAGCTCTTGGACACACTCTGAATCATCTTACATCATTACTTCCTGTCCAGTCATATGCCATGTTACCACCACTGTAAGCTGCGTGCTCACATCCACTATGTGATGACTGAGTGGACATCCAGTTAGTGTGCAGTCAGCATTCCCTCTGTAGGGAGCACTTTGATTGCATGGTTTGTGCTAAGTCTGTGTCTTCACAGTCTTTGCTGCACTCATGCACGCCATTGTTTCATGCCATGTCTTCCATGTGGAGGAGGAATTGACCTACAATCCCTATGTAGGCGTTGCTGTGCCTCTGTGTTGCTCGTACATTGCTGCGACCTTTTGGATTGCAATGGTTTAGTCAAATGGGTGTGGGCACTCTGCAGTCAACTATCACAAATGGAACCTTTAACCAATCAAATTTGGAGTAAGCAAACATTGTGGCATGCAGCAAAAAGTTTCGCAGTAGTCAGATGGAAAGGCACATCACTTTGGAGTAGTCAGATGGAAAGAATGTTCCAATTATGCTTTCACAATCTCGAAGTATTCAGGTGGAAACAGTGTAACATAGTCTCAGTGGCCAATGCATGTGTGACAAATACAGAGAACTATACTGATATGGCATCTGCTCTTCCCACAACAGACATTGTTCATTCTAAAGGCATTCCATGCTTGCTATAACCAAAGGAGTCTTCCTCTCAGTTCGTTCCAGTGCAGTGTGTTGGTAGTGTGACTTCACGTCCTTAGCTTGTTCTGTATTTCTCTATGTAAGGTTGAAATGTTGAGTGATGATTGGACTCCTCTCTTTTGCAGGCCAAATAACTTCGGGGACTTTGCTGAGTACTTTGTTAATCAGGTGGGTGAAAAAACTTGCCCTGTGCACAAAGCCCTGCAAAGTTCTAACGGAAATGGACAGGATTTCTCTTAGTCCCCCATTTTTCTCCACCCGCCAAATAACTTCATGGACTTTAGTGAGGAATGAGCCCTTGTGGGGCCCTCATCAGACATGCACATGTTCTGGGCAGAGGCCCCCAGCAAGTCAAGTGCCCGCCCTAAGTGAAGGCAGGCCTGAATATTCACGACGGCCCAAAATTCGACATTTTTCATATGTGGGTACTCAGGCTGTTACAGCCCGCAGTTGGTTGAGTGGACACGTGAGCCTCCCTAAGCTGCGTCGTACAGTTTGGCCCAGGCCGTGGCAGTAGCGCCTGGGCATGTACGCACAATGCAGGGCCGATACATCACGAAGTGGCTACAGGTCTACGCAAAAGCAGCTCTGTCAACGTACATACCCCGGGTCCTGTGCAAATGCAGGAAACGGCCCAAGTCTGGAGACTCAGGCCGTGTCGAACTGTAAAGGGCCCAGGCCCTGAACTGTAGCATTGGGCTTGGGCGCAGATACTGGGGCGCAACCAGAAGCTACTGGAAGCTTCCAGCCTGGGCACACACAGCCAAGCAGAGGCTGCCAGCTCCATATAGGAAGAAGGGCAGCCAGGGTCTGGCATGCTGGCCCACGCAGGCAATGCGGTCACGCTGCTGCGTTGCTGCGCAAGATGCTGCATGCTGCGTTAGCGGCCAGGGCGCGTGCGGGTGCTTGTGAGGTGAAGAGGGGCGCTGCTGGGCAGCGGTGCGCGAGCAGCCATCGCCGGGCTGCAGGGCTCTAGGGGGTGAGAGGGCGATCGGTGGTCTTCAGGAAGAAGGCGAGTGTTGGTGCACAGGGTCTGATGAGGGGAGATGAGATACGTACCTGGTACCTGGGAGAGGTCGGCTATGGTGTTGACGTCGTGTACATTGGTCTTCGAGAGTCGAAGTGAGCCTGTTGCGAGAATGCTGATGTAGGTAGGATAGTCGAGTAGTGTAGGCTGGGCGCTGGGCGCCAGATAGACAAAAGCGACTTTGGATGTTGTGTTGGTGTGGCCTTAGGGCTTGAACATTGGCTCATTACTTCGTTGTATTGTTCGTTATATTGCTCTTATTTGGATTGAATCTCTGTGCATTTGTGCTCTCTACCTGTACATGACTACTTGGCCATCTGTGTGATTTCGCAACTTGGCTTTCTGTATATTCCTGGCAATTTGGTATCGGAGCTGGTTCGAGATGGCCACTTACCTGCCGCTGGCGACATTGTTACTTGGTGCGCTGACGATGCTTCTGTGCAGTAAGGATACTTTGGCGCTGGCTTGATAGAGCAGGGCCTAGGTAGAGGGACCGGCCGCTGGAAGGTTGTGGCAACAACGTGGGAGCTGTGGCGACAGCGGATGTACGTATGATGATGAGAGCATGCTGATGTGGCATTTTGGCTGAGGTGGCACTGCATTGCGTTGTGGGTGCTACCAAAGCTATGACCGGTCATCGAAATGCACATCGGCTCAATTGGTGAGAAACCTGTGGTTGGGGGCAGGTATCTCCAGGTACTTTGTTCCCTTACCTTAACTACCCTCTCAATCTCTTCTTACCGTGAGGAAGCGTGTCCAACCTTGAGTGTCCTCTCTTTTGTGTGAGGAGTCGTGAGCGCTCTACCTTGAGAGAACATTCTTCCCGTTGGCGCATATGGGAGGAGAGGGCGATGCCTCTGAAGGGCCCTGGTCGAAGCACGGGTCACGGTTACCATGTCAACCCATGGGAGTACTACACGCAGGCCATGCTGCTTTGTCCTTTGAGGCTCTTTGCTGCGCTGATAGAAGGGGTGTGCGGACTGACCAGTCGTTTGCAGACGCTATCCAGACCGTCTATAAATATTTCTGGGGGGTGTCTGATCTGTCCACTGGTTGTGGTCGTCGTCCTGATTGCGACGTTAAATAATTCCTGAGGGCCATGGGGGCTATCCTTAAACTGCCTCTTGATCAGCCAGATCAGTCAGACGTAAGGCTCGTTGCACGCGAGGATAAACAACGGGCAGTTCTGGTCATCAGCATATGCCTTCAGCACAGGGGTGGGCCGCTAAAGCACACTTTAGACACTGTCGCTTGATGATGCCTACAGGCACGTTGGATACAAGGGAGGAAGATTCCAATCGAGACTCAACTGTCACACAACGATACCCATTGTGCATACATCTGCTCACATAATTTATTTTTATTTTGATTAGTTGGTTGACAGACTGCTAACACCTCATAGACAGCCTAGACTAGAACTGTAGTGTTCTACCATAGCCAGTTTCTCTTTGAAGCTGCTGTAAGAGAACTAATCAAAGCAGATTTAGATTATGTATACAGTCTGTGTGGACGCTGTTGATATTGCTTGAATGGTACTCACCGGATATTTATTTTAACTCTATTTATTAAAAAATAAAACAGTCAGATGCATGCTGCGGTAGTTCCCCGAGTGGATACTAGTGCAGACAGCGTCTGCCTAGCCAATGAGTGGATCAGAGGTGGTGAAGCTACAGCTGACGACAGAAGGCAGACTAGGCGTGATTTGCTTAGGGTACCTGTAAAATTCCAGGTCCTGCCACCAGAAGAAGAAAGAAGGCTAAGGGTCGAAGCAAGGGCCCATAATCTAGAGATTGCTAAGGAAGCAGCAACAACTTTAGAGAGGACGTTAGCGGCAGCAGAAGCTAGCGCAGTAGCAATGGCTACCTCTTCAGCAACATCTGCAGCAACCTCGACTGGTCAGCAGACCAGCTCGCTGTCCATCACCAGGAATTGGCACTAGTCATATGGTGGGCGTGCAGTCCAGCTCGTCGCCTCCACGCACCCGGGGGCAGATGGAGCTCCAGCAAGTAGAGAGGATCCGCTTAAGGCTAGGAAGGAACTAAAAAAGGCTACTGAAAGAGAATAAAATTAGAAATAGAAGTGTTAGACTTGAGGGTAGGGCGGCAGACAAAGCTGCTTTAGAGGGGTTAGATGACTCGACGCTTGACAATACCACAAAGATTCTCAAGGCAAGCATCCTGTCCATGCACGCATACATGGACAGCAAACTGAACGCTATCGAGGACACCCTAGATCGTGAATGCCATGCACAGGCGGGGAGTCAGGCCAGCAGTTTTTCCATCATTGCCATTCTCGGCGATGACAGGCCCGTATCTGCCTCAGTCTGGTACCACACCAAGCGGTACATCAGCGGAAGCAGCACAGACTGTAGCTTCTACTTCCTCTAGTCCTCAATGCACCACAGTCGGCACCTGTCTCACCAATGGGACAGCAGCAACCATGGTACCCCAAAACCCCATTGAAAACACCCTCCACCTTCTTAGGTGATGATGAGGAGGAGGCTTTCGACACTTGGTTGAGAACGGTTCCAGTATGGGTAAGGGCGAAGAGGACGCTGGTAGAGGAGTAGGTGATAATTGCTAGACGCTGGTAGAGGAGTAGGTGATAATTGTTGCATCCTACTTAGAGGGTTCAGCAGCTCGTTGGCTAAATGGATTAGTAGTATCCAAGGGATTCGGTAGGAACATGGGTGACTGGGCCAAGACCCATACCCTGGAGAGCTTTATGGACCGGGTGGAAGCGTGATGGCACAACCCACAGCAGGCAAAGATTGCCATTGATGGGTGGCTCAAACTTGATACTAAAAAGTACAAGTCCGTGCGCGAATTCATCTCTACCATAGAGCGTTTGGTTGTCATCCCTGGACAATATACTCCACAGGTCTTGTTGACCATGTTCTTGAGGTGTCTTCCCACAGACATCAAGAACTTGCTTGCCAGTGAGGCCCGACTAGAGTATCACACGTTTGAGACCTTAAGCAAGAAGTCCTTAGATTTAGAGGCTACGCTAGGAGGTGCTCAACAACTCCCTACGGACCGAAGGAAGAAAAAGGGTCCGCAAGAACGAAAGAAGGGGAGTCGATTGATGATGGTCTAGGCCGATGGTACTCAAACCGAGATTGAGGATTTCTCCGACCTTGTGGACAGTATAGAGTTAGACAGCGAAGATAGTGTTGAGGGTAGCAGCCTCGATGCAGTAGTAAAAGGAAAGGCAGGAGGCAGCGGCAAGGATGGTCAACAGAGGAGTCAGGGGCAAACCCCTAACTCGAACAAGATAGTGGCTTGGGTTCGAGCGGGTTTGGATCAAGAGGTGTGGCGGGACCGTTATTTGCGGGGTGCTTGCATTAACTGCGGCGAATATGGCCATTGGCAGTTCAAATACAAGAACGCGAAGGTACCGCAGAAGATGCCACCTAAGGGTGGGATTCCCTTCTCCCAAGGTGGGGCCTCTACGAGCTCTAGCTCGGTAAACACCTAGGGCCAGTAGAAGTTGTAGTTGCTTCTACTCTCGTTGAAGCGGGTGATGTACCCTCTCCATTTTAAGAGTTGGCCGAAGTTATTGACTCCTTAGTCACCCCGCAGACGCATCCTGACCCAACGATACTTTATTCGTTGGATGTGTCTGAGGCCTTAGAGGACCTACAAAGTGAGTGGTCGGCAAGGGACCCTCGTGAGTCTTGGGTGGCACTAAGTTGAGGTTCTTGAGGGGAGCATTTTGTTGTGGAAGTTGGTGAAGGAGACCGCAAGTGCTGTGTTTTGGTCGACATCGGCTCCACCCGAAACTTCTCAAGTTGCGACAAAGTTGAGAGACTGCGCCTACAGGATCGGGCGCAATGACTGAGTAGACTGGTAGCATCTACTTTGTTGGCCAATAAAGAGCGCATGTTGGTGGGGGACTACGTTAAGGATGTGGTTTGCACTTTCTCCTATGCAGGAGGGGAGCTTAATCATAAGATTGCATTCCTGGTTAGCGACGACCTACCATTTGACATGTTGTTAGGTATGTACTACCTTGAGGTTGCCAAGGATCAGGTTGATTGGGACAAGAAAGTGTTGAAGCATGAGCTGCCTAATGGGAGGACCGTTAGACTAGCTAAATATAAGGCTAGTAGGTTAATTGACTCCTACGGGTGTTTACGCGCATTGGCCTTCTATAATTCGTAGAAAGAGAACCAAGAGGAGGGTATGTACTTGGTCTTTATCTCTAAGAAAGGGGAGGCCGTTAAATCACCCCCAGAGATAGAGAGTGTCGTGCTAAGTACCCTGATCTGTTTGAGGAGCCCATAGGTGTCGTAGATAGGGAGGTTGTCCATGCCATAGAAATCATCCCTGGGAGCAAGATACCCAAAGGGAGAATCTATAGAATGGCTTCGGCCGAGTTGGACGAGCTTCGGCGGCAACTAAAAGAGCTCACAGAAAAGGGTCGGATACGGCCTAGCATTTCCCCCTTAGGCTCACTGGTTCTATTTGTACCGAAGAAGGGGGGATCACTAAGGATGTGCATTGATTATAGGGGCCTCAATGCTATCACCGTTAAAAACGCAGAGCCCCTACCGCGCATCGATGACCTACTGGATAGGGTGCAGGGATTTAAGTACTCTACCAAGATAGACTTGAAGTCAGACTACCATCAAATTGCCATTAGACCGGAAGACCAACACAAAACTGCATTTCAGACCAGGTACGGTCTGTACGAGTTTGTGGAGATGCATTTCGGCCTTTGCAATGCGCCGGGTACATAGGAATGGACACTCCATGGGAATGGACAGACGCATGTGAGGCTGCTTTCAAAAGATTGAAGGATGCCCTTAAACACCATGAGGTTCTCGTGGTTCCCGATCCTCAAAGGCCATTTGTAGTGACCACTGACGCAAGCCAATATGGCATTGGCACAGTGTTGGCTGAACAGGAAGGGAAAAAGTTAAGGCCGATCAAGTTTATGAGTAAGAAGATGCCATCCAAGAAATTGGCGAAGTCCACCTATGAAAGGGAACTTTACGCCCTCTACAAGGCACTTGTCCACTGGAGACACTATCCGTTGGGATGGTTCTTCTATTTGAGGACTGGCCATCAGACACTCAAGTGGATCAAGACACAAGTTGTTCTCTCTGACGCACTCAAACGCTGATTGAAGTCGTAGATCAGTATGACTTCAAGCTAGATTACGTGAAAGGAGAGTATAACAAGGTTGCTGATGCACTGCCACGTAGGGCAGACTACCTGGGTGCGCTGATTACCGAGTTTGATCCTCATTGGAAGCCTACAAGGAAGACCTTGTCGCGATGGCCATCATCCGCAAACTTGAGGCCCAGGATAAGGCGACAACTGAAGAGTTTGTGATGGTGCATGGGTTGCTCTTTCTTGAGAAGGCAGGGTTCAAGAGATTAGTTGTGCCCACTAGAGAGATTTTGCGTAGTTTATTTTTAGGTGAGTGCCATGATGCAACATGACACTTAGTCTACAAGCAGACTAGTGCTAACTTGGTACAGCGATTCTGGTGGCCTAACATGCTTGACGATGCAAAGACCTAAGTTCAGACTTGCCAAGTCCGTCAGTGGGATAAGCCGCGGACTCAAGCCCCGCATGGGTTACTAAAGCCTTTTTACCCATTCCCGCTGGTCCAGGACAGAGTGTTTTCATGGACTTCATGGATACCCTCGTGACCAGCAAGAGTGACAACAGGCATATCTTCGTCATAGTTGATAGGTTCACTAAGTACGCTAGACTAGTTGCCATGCTTGAGACTGTCAGGACTGATGGGTTGCTCTTTCTTGAGAAGGCAGGGTTCAAGAGATTAGTTGTGCCCACTAAGGAGATTTTGCGTAGTAAAGAGATTTTGCGTAGTTTATTTTTAGGTGAGTGCCATGATGCAACATGACACTTCGGCTACAAGCAGACTAGTGCTACACTTCGGCCCAAGTACGCTAGACTAGTCGCCATGCCTGAGACTGCCAGGACTGAGCACGTCATCAAGTTATTTATG
Source organism: Chara braunii (assembly GCA_003427395.1). Taxonomy (NCBI): domain Eukaryota; kingdom Viridiplantae; phylum Streptophyta; class Charophyceae; order Charales; family Characeae; genus Chara; species Chara braunii. The sequence goes on from BFEA01000013.1 coordinate 5,751,951, forward strand.
GACAACTGGGTGCGTGACTTTGGTCTTCCAAAGACTATTGTTAGTTATAGAGATGTCTGGTTCACCAGCGAGATGTGGAAAAAGGCCGCTGAACAAATGGGCAGCCAGCTCCAAATGACTCCTGGGAATCATCTTGAAGCCAATGGGCAGGCTGAACAAATGAACCGTGTGGTGCAACATCTGCCGAGGCACTATATCAAGCCCAGCCAGGATGACTGGGATGAGAAACCACCTCTCATCGCCAGCCTGTACAGTAATAATGTACATAGCACCACCTGCATCAGTCCTAATCAGCTGCATCTGGGGTGGAAGCCTAGATCTGCTCTAGACTTCCTCCTGCCTGAAAATTGAACTGCGCAACTCCTGGAACCATTGTTGCAGCAGACTGTGGAGCACATCAAGAAATCTCAGCAAGCAATGATTGCTTCTGAGAATAAGCATCACGGCAGTCCACATTTCAGGTAGGGGAACGTGCCTGGGTCAAGGCTAGTGAGTCGGGACAGGAGTTTGGCATCTCTAGAAAACTAATGCCTCAGTATCTCGGTCCCTGGGAAGTCTTGGATATTGTGGGTAGTGATTTGGATGGTCCCTCGTACGCAATACGTATCCCTGGTCACCTACACACTTACCCTGTGTTTCACGCCTCAAAGCTTGCACCTTTCGCTGAAACAGAACTGTTCCCATCAAGGAGATCTATGCTGCCCCCAACCATGGATGGTCACGTGGACGTCGGCGATATCCTGGAGCACAGAGACATGCCTGTTCCCAAGCCAGCTGGCAGGGGTAGACCGCCTAAACCTGTGAGAGAGTACGAAGTACGGTTCAGGCATCATACTGATTCCAAGGAAGACCGATGGTTTACGAGGGAGGAACTTGTCAAAACAGCTCCTCAAATCGCCGAGTATGAAAGGAAATTGAAGGGGAAGGCACCAGCATGAAGCATCTCAGCGGACTTTCGAAGCTAAGGGGGATGGAATGCGAGGAATGAGCCCTTGACATCCACATGTTCTGGGCAGAGGCCCCCAGCAAGCCAAGTGCCTGCCCTAAATGAAGGTGGTCCTGAATATTCACGAGAGCCCAAAATTTGACATTTTTCATGTGTGGGTACTCAGGCTGTTACAGCCCGCCAGTTGGTTGAGTGGACGCGTGAGCCTCCCTAAGCTGTGGCAGTTGCGCCTGGGCACATACACACAATGCAGGGCCGATACATCGCGAAGTGGCTACAGGCCTAGGCAAAAGCAGCTCTGTCGACGTACATACCCCGGATCCTGTGCAAATGCAGGAAACGGCCCAAATCTGGAGACCAGGCCGTGCCTAACTGTAAACGGCCCAGGCCCTCAACTGTAGCATTGGCCTTGGGCGTACGTACCGGGGCCCAACCGGAAGCTACTGGAAGCTTCCAGCCTGGGCACACGCAGCCAAGGAGAGACTGCCAGCTCCATATAGGAAGAAGGGCAGCCAGGGTCTGGCATGCTGGCCCACGCAGGCAATGCGGTCACGCTGCTGCGTTGCGGCGCGAGACGCTGCATGCTGCGTTAGTGGCCATGGCGCGCGCGGGCGCTTGTGAGGTGAGGAGGGGTGCTGCTGGGAAGCGGTGCGCGAGCAGCCATCGCCGGGCTGCAGGGCGCTAGGGGGTGAGACGGCGATCGGTGGTCTTCAGGAAGGAGGCGAGTGTGGGTGGACAGGGTCTGATGAGGGGAGATGAGATACGTACCTGGTACATGGGAGAGGTCGGCTATGGTGTTGACGTCATGTACATTGGTCTTCGAGAGTCAAAGTGAGCCTGTTGAGAGGATGAGCCTGTTGAGAGGATGCTGATGTAGGTAGGATAGTGGAGTAGTGTAGGCTGGGCGCTGGGCGCCAGACAGACAGGAGCGACTTTGGATACTGTGTTGGTGTGGCCTTAGGGCTTGAACATTGGCTCATTACTTCATTGTATTGCTCTTATTTGGATGGAATCTCGGTGCGTTTGTGCCCTCTGCTTGTACACGAGTACTTGGACATCTGTGTGATTTCGCAATTTGGCTTTCTGTATATCGTTCCCACTCATATTCCTTGCACTTTGCTGAGACTTTGTTTTATCAGGTGGGTAAAAAAACTTGCCCTGTGCACAAAGCCCTGCAAAGTTCTAACGGAAATGGACAGGATTTCTCTTAATCCCCCATCTTTCTCCACCGGGTCTAGAAATTACGACATATTTATTGCTTAATTGTTCTGCTCACCCTTCCTGTGATCAATCTTGTCATTGGATGGTTCTGCGTTCGGTTCCTGCCTGCTTTGCCAATGGTGTGCTTCTTGTCAGCTATTCTTTTTTTTATTCTTTTTTTTTTGTTGTTGTAAAAAGCTGGACCATTTCTCTATTTATGTTTGTCCTCGTTACGCAGGGGTCCTGCTAATCTTCTCTGTATCGTTGGAATGTTAAGGGATGTCCCGGAGGTAAAACCTTTCCCCTTTGACAACGTCATGTGGCCATGTGACCGGATTCAGGAGTGTTGTGGTAGTGTGCCCGTACAACTGGCAGGTTGGGCGGCTTGGGAAATCTTTCAGGGTGTTCATTACCCACGGGCAGTCCACAATTATGTGCATGTATGCTCGGTGATTCAAACTATTGAAAAAACAAAAAAACTGGGAAGATTCACGAGGGGTGGCAATTATGAATCATGATTCATCTTGTATATTGGGGAAATTTGCTTGCACAGAGTTTGTTTCTGTATGGCAGTGCAATGTGATATTAACCATAGATTTGTTTTTTTGAAAAACTGGGAAAATTCATGAGTGGTAATGGATTTGTGACTGGTAAAATTAATCTGCTGTGTATGGCGTGTTCCTGCGAATATTGTAAATATATCAGGTTTATCTTGTGACTGACTTTGAGCACGGGATGGGGCTGTTTACAGGCCGTTGTTGGAGCTATTGCGTCAGTGCAGGGAAATGATGGCACATCGCCAACTGAGGCAGTTGACTTTCTTGTTGACTTGTTGAAGGTGGGTCAAAATGAAATGTTGTATCATATTCATCTCTGAATTAATTGCTACTTCTGGGCCAATTGTGACAGTAAAGGGTAAACATTGGAAATCTCAAACCATGGCTTTTCATCTTTCAAGCAAGGGATACTTGTGGCACTTAAATGCTGAACACTCTGCAATCTGTTAGGAATTTGCCAAACTTGAACCAATTCCAGCAACTACCACCAGTGCAAGCCTGTTTGGGAGCATATCAAACTCGGTTGGAAATTCACAGCAAACTGGAATCGATGATACACATCAGAAGATGAAACCACGAAATGTTTATGTGCACTGGCCCTGGTCACCATGCATGAAACAGAATGCCGGCTATGATGTGCCCAACTTCTCTGCTTATGGACAGAGCTTGGCTTCTTCCTACATACAGGACCCAGGTTTGAATCTCATAGATAGTAAAAGAACATGTTCTGATGACCATCAAGATGTTCAGGGACGCTGGACCCGATTTCCAGCAGGTGCCACTCCCCTCCAATAGATGGAGCCTCCCTGGGAGTACTAGCGGTGTCTGCTCTTACCAGCACCCCTAGTACCACCTCGGTTGTTCTTTGAAAAAAAAAAAAAAAAAACATGGGTCAGATCCCGAGTTCATATCCTGCTGGCCCATAATTGACTCCTACCAAGAAAAAGTCTGCCACTGCCACTGGCTGGAGTCGAAATTGGAAAAACACAAGATGGTTATTGAAGGGCGAATCTGCAAACTGAATGGTGAACTCCAGTGTTCTGGGAGGACACTTGGGCTGCAGATTGGGAACCAGAAAGCCAACCAGCATGTGTCGCTTCCAATTGTCCTTCGTCTCATAGGGGTTCTCACCATAGCAGGAGTTCCAGAACTGGTATATATGCCTCCCTTAGGTCAAATGCTTATCCCACAGAGGTAGATAGATAGATAGATAGATAGATAGATAGGTAGATATAGGGTTCAGCCTCCTGATGAGTCGGTGAAACTCCGCCGGAACAGTTTGTCACAGCCTCACATTTGTTGTCCTCTTCTCCCTCTCTGCGTATGGTTTACCGGACAGCTCTGTTTGACGATATCTATCTATCCCTGACTCCTCTGATTGCGAATGCCGCAGAGCCTTTCCACATTGTTCTGATCTTGTGGATGGCCATATTGTGTCTGTTGACTACAATATCATATCTGATGATAGCCTTAGCAAGCTTTTTCAAGAAGGCTCGAAGTATCGGCTGAATGGGGAAACTGCCGATGTGCTCCAGGCACTGGCAATTGGACTAGACGAGTATATTGCCAATTACAAAAGGTTGTTGGCCTGACATTCTCGATCTGCTTCTTTCTCGTCTCTTTCTCAGAAGCTGAACAGCTGGTGTTCTGCAATCCTTGCGCATTGTCAATCCAATGCATCTTCGTTCTCCAATCATGTGAGCCAGCCACGTTCACTACGTTCTACATATGCCTCCTTGCACCATCTTCAACAACACTTTGCCATTGTTCCTGTGGACAAATCATCCCACAATTTGGCAATTTGTTGCAAGAATTGGTATTTGTTTCACCTCTCTACCCATTTGGACAGTCCCACGTATACTCGTCCTCAAGAGTTTGTTGCTAATGTCCTTGACCACCATGCGGTGTGGAATCACCATTGGGGTTACACCCACACTGATACCCTACCTTACCTTTACTATGTCCTTGACAGTCCCACGTATACTCCTCCAGCTCTTCGCAGCATTCTTGGAGTCACAGCACAAAATAGTAGTGTTGTTCCTCCTCGTGCTCGCCCTCGTCCAACAAGTCGCACCATTCATGAACATCCTCCTCACAAACCCTTGGCTAGCACAACGTCTACTTCGTCGTATCTCAGCGCTGCTTTGCAAGGAGTGATCTCTACTCTTCACGAGAAAGACACTGAGCTCTATCAACAGGTTGGTGTTCGACGATGCTGGATCGTTCAGAGTGCGTATGAAGTGGCGATTGACCTGAAAAACAATGCATCGTCTCTTCGTGGCCTCTCTCCTCGCACTGTTGATTTTACCACAATGTACACCAACCTTCCTCATGATTACATCCTGAATAATGTGGCAAAAGTTGTTAATGAAGCTCATGCTTATGCCCTTCAGCAAGCTCGCACGCATTCACGCTGCGTTGCCCTCAACATAGTTATTCGAGGACCTCGTTGTGGCCAATGGACAACTGATTCAGGCCCGGATACCCTTTCTGTTTCTCAGATTCTCCAGCATCTTCGCTTTGTTGTACAAAACACTTTTCTATACACGAGAGATGGCACGCTTCGGAAACAAATTATCGGTATCCCAATGGGAACGAATGCTGGCCCAGAAATTCATAATGTGATGTTGTATTGGGATGAAGCACGCTTTGTTGATGACATTAGTCAACATGATCTTCAAGCTGCTCAACAATATGCCTTCACCTATCGCCTCATTGATGATGTTCTTTCATGGGGACAGTTACCTCCTCCACCAGAACACTATGGGCTTGAGTGGAAGGAGACTACAGCTACAGATGGCTCCTATATCTTTTTAGGTATGCAGCTACGGGTCCGTTCCGATGGCTCACTTCGCATGAGCGTCTTTGATAAAGCGGCTGCTTGGGACTTCCCTGTCATTCGTTATCCAAGTGCGACCTCCAACATCCCTTCCCATCAACCGGTTGGTGTGTTCACTGGGCAATTGACCAGATTTGAACAAATTTGTAACAATTGGCAGGACTTTCGAATTGCGACAACAACACTTACTCGTCGTATGCTTTCGCGTGGGCATTCCCCACCAACCCTTGCTAAGGGGTGGACCTTCTACATGCGCTCCCACCGACGTCGCTATCCCACACATGTGATGCGTCTCTCGCAGTGGTTCCAACGGATATTGCGATGGTCCTTGTATCATCCAATTTCGTCTTCGCCCCCTCGATGCTCTCGTCCTGGCCCTGCTTACTCATCTGCTACTATCGCAGGTTCCACTGTTGCAGTCTCCACTGTTGGAGTCTCCACTCCTGCAGCTTTCACTGTTGTAGTGTCCACTGTTGCGGTTTCCACTGCTGTAGTGTCCACTGTTGCGGGTTCCACTGCTGCAGTTTCCATTGCTCCAGTTTCCAATGCTCCAGTTTCCGCTGCTCCAGTTTCCACTGCTACGGTTTCCGCTGTTGCAGTTTTCAGTACAGCAGTTTCCCTAACTGTAATTCCCCCTACTTTAGTTTTTACTGGTACAACTTCCTGTCATGCAGCTCCAATGCAAAGAACATCACAATCTCTTCGACGCTCACGTCGTCTGCTATGAAATCTTGCCCAATGCACCCCCTTCTCATATTTGTCTGTGCTTGGCCGTAGACGACTGCGTTCCTCCTTACCACCCCCATCTCCTCCACGGTCTCGCTTGCGAACAGACTCTCTTGTTTCCATTGTTCCACCTGCGTTGCCAGGTACAAGTTCAGCTTCTGATTGCAACACCACTACTCTTATTGTGTATCACCGACGACATCCGCGACATCGTCACTTGTCCGGGGATCAGCAACCTGTTTCTTTGTCTGCCCCGATTCTCTATGAGCCTCCTCCATAGGTTGTTGCGGTTCCTTTGTTTCAAACGGCAATATCCGCTCCTATGCCTCTTGCAGACAGTCCGGCTGCCTGCAGGCAGCCACCAGTCCCTACTCAGGATGCAGCCGCTGCCCAGAGTACACTCCCGACTCCAGGTACAGTCCCTACTCAGGATGCAGCCCTAAACGTTGAGGGATTGGACATGATCTGGCCGGATTGCAGTTGACCCCACAAGGCGTAGACCACATGGGGGATTTGCAAATGGCTGACCAACATTGTTCGGATGAACCACAATTTTGTGCTCCGCCACACACAGACCACATGTGTGATATGCGAATGACTGACCAGCAAACAACCCAACACAGTTTGGGCTTGCAACACCATCTGGGTGATCCGCAAATTGTTGGCCTAACAAACCAGCCTGAGAACCTCACCAATCTTTGTGGTCTGACAGCAACTAATATCTGTCTTCACATTCTCCATCGCCCGTTTTATACACCATCAGACTTCCTTGTAATCGCCCTTAAGCTTGATGCTGATATTCCCTAACGACAGCCAGAGGATTGTAATTATACCAGCGAACGAGGCTTTACCATTGCTGTCCTACAAGTAGCAATGAGGGACCGTCAACTTGAACTATGCAATGCTCGAGCAGGTGAGTGGTTTAATCCTCCATCCCACATCTCTGCCTGCATAGTGCACGGCCCTGGCCATTACATGGCCATTGTAAATGCCTCTGACCACTGGCAGTTGTGGGACAAAGACACCATGGTCCATGCCATGATTGATGTCACTGATTTCTTACAAAATGATGTTGTTTTCTTGCCACAACAAACCGTCCGCAATCTCTTTTATTTATGTCGAAGATCATTCCTCTGTCCCTGTGCTGCAGCAAGACAATGCACCAACACTCTGCGACCTTCTCCTTTGCACAATCACAAACAATGTTCCACTCAGCTGTAGCCACCATTGTCTCTGTCACAATCGCTACAATGACATGGTTTCCGCATCCATGTGTGCAGAGGACTGTCCCACCGTTCCTGACTGCGGGCACCCTCCGCATCCGAACACTATATGTCCATTTTGCGGCCATGGGCGCTATACTGAATGCATGCTCTTTTGTGGTGACTTTTTTGCTTTCATTTTGACCTGCAATCGACATGCCATTTGTCGGGGGTGTATGGCGGGCATGCTCAATGCCACCCGTCGTGGCAATTGTTGCACTGAGAATGCTCAGCCAGGTCTTCCATGTGTTCATCCACGTTATGCTTACAATGTATGTCCTCTCTGTCGTCAAAGACAGACTCATTCTTGAGCCTTTTCTTATCCTCTTTTGCCTTCATCTTCACTCCGCACTCCATACTTTCCCTTTATCGTTCTTTGTTTGTTTGCTCTCCCTCTCTCCTCCTTATGTTTATCCCCTTCCCCTTCACTCTGCCTCTTTCTCACAGCGTACAAGTGGGTTGTTATGGCACACGGGGATGGGGGCAGCTTGCGCTCAACTTCATCAATGTGGCAAGCCTTGTACGTGAGAGGCACCGTGAAAGGGGAGTCAAAAGAAGAATCGAGTAAAATGAATGGTTTAACTGTGCCCTTCATGTTTGTCTTG
>BFEA01000013.1:5760168-5783894 GCA_003427395.1 Chara braunii
TTTTTGCCATTTGTTTCACAAATTGCGATCTTTTAGTTCGTAGTTATGTGACCAGGGTTACCAGCCCGTACGTAGGGAGGTCCCCGGGCAGACCTCCGTACGTACGGGCGTTCGGGGTCACGTACGGGGTCCGATCCGGACGGCGTTCGGCCCCCGCCAAAAATTATTTCGGGGCCTAAAAATATTTTATTTTTTTCTGAATTTTTTGCTGTGAGTTCTCTATGACGTGAGGTACATGCCTATAAATTTTCAAGTCATTTGGCTCAGCCAAATAAGAATTAAAAATCGCCAAAGATGGCGGTGTCAAAATGTGCTCGCCCACATTGTTTTTCACTTTTTACTCTTTGTTTTCACTTGAGTTCGGGGTCTAAACAATTTTATTATATTTTGAAACGTTTTTAGTGGGTTTTGCATTATGTGAAGTACACATCTGTAAATTTTCAGGGCATTTAGCTATGCCAAAAAAAAAAAGAAAAATCGCCAAAGATGGCGGTGTCGAAAAAGTGCTTGCGCACTCACTACATTTAATTCTTTTTTTATTTGTTTTTATTTTTATTGATTTATTAGTATTTGTTTTTCGTATTATTTTTATTTCAAATTTGGTAAGGAATTTGGATGTAATGCTCAGGCAAATCTTGTTTAATTTTTTTTTCTTCATAACATATCTTTTTTTCAGATTTTTTTTTTGTTTTTCGATTTTTTTTTATTTTTTTTTTGGGTCCGCGTTCGACCCGAACGGCCGAACGCATCCCCAAGGGGTCCCATACATTCGGGCGTTCGGCCCGTCCCAAACACCGGTTACCCTGTATGTGACAGTATATATATACACAACTTCATCAACGTGGCGAACCTTGTACGCGAGAGGCATGAAGAAAAGGGAGTCAAAAGAAGAATGAGAAAAATGAATGGTTTCACTGTGCCCCTCGTTTTTGTCTTGTGTTTTTAATTGTTTTTGTTTTTATTTTTGCCGTTTGTTTTGCAAAGTGCGCTCTTTTAGTTCATAGTTATGTGACAATATGTAAACTCCGACGAAACAGTTTGTCACAGCCCCTCGTTTGTTGTCCTCTTCTCCCTCTCTGCCTACAGTTTACCGGGCAACTTTGCTTGCCGATATATAGGGTTCAGCCTCCTGATGAGTCGGTGAAACTCTGACGAAGCAGTTTGTCACTGCCCCTCGTTTGCTGTCCTCTTCTCCCTTTCTGCCCGCGGTTTATTGGGCAGCTTTGTTTGACGATATATACATTATATATATATTGAGCTGCCCGGTAAACCGTAGGCAGAGAGGGAGAAGAGGACAACAAACAAGGGGCTGTGACAAACTGTTTCGTCATAGTTTTACTGACTCATATATAGATATAGATATATGTATCCTCTTCTCCCTCTCTGCCTACAGTTTACCGGTGTCGGGGCCGAACCCTGAAGGACTTTTGAGCCTTGGTCGACCCCACTGCGGGTCCCACTTGGCTCGACCCGCCCACGCTCACTCTCAGGGCGCGGGTCGTTCGTCCCAGGGGCACCTCCACCTAGTGCTATGAGATGGATGGGGTTGGGCCAATAGGGCGAGAGAGTTTGTCATTGGGGATGTAGCTCAGCCCTCTAGCCGGGTGGTAGCCTCACTGGTCTAGGTCCGCAGGCGTAAGGTTTTCGATTCTCCCTTTGTCTTACCAGGCAATTGCTCCTTCCAATACTCAAGCAGTCCAGGGAGGTTCATTGAGAGCTTTCTCTTCTTTATGGTGTGTAGGCTAAGCGTTCTCCTTAGGCCACGCACTCCTTCACTAACGGCCCTAGTTTCCTATAGCATCATCGGGGCGGCTCGTCCCTCTCCCCCCTAGCCCCTATCTTTCCCCTAGTCGGCCTACGCATACATCTCCCAGGTCTCGTGTCCGCCCTTAGTCCTTCCAGGCGGCCGTACCAAGCTCTCGACCCAGCCACAACCACACATCACGGCAAAGTCAGGCTCCAACCCCATCCCCGACCCTTAGTCTTTTCAGGTCGCGCTAGTCATGCAATCGTCAAAGCCCAAAGTCCAGCCCGGTCGTTCGAGATTCAAACCCCCTTTCCCTCGTTACGGTCCCATGTCGCACAATCCCTTCGTTGCCAGATCGTCCAAGCCACTTACCTGCAACACATCCAAATAAACATGACAATGGCATACGTCCGTCCCCGATGGGGTCAACACACCGCCCCTCGTGCAAATCCAAGTCTTCCCTTTCCTTTTTCCCTGCTCTTGGGTGCTTTCCTTCCTTCCTCACAGTCAAACCACACTCTTCTTATCCAGGCATGCAGTCGAGGAGGTGGTTGAGTCGACTCACCTTGTCCAAAACAACACTCCTTTTTGCTCTCACCAACGTCCTCAATAGTCGCGTATCCTCTCCTTCTTGGTGGCACAAGGGACCGGCAGCCCTTGGTGGCACAAGGGACCAACAACACTCACCACTGCGGAGGGGGAGTGCTGGACCTGGCCCGCGGAGGAGGATGAACCACCACGTCTCCGTCCTTGGAGTCGTAGAGAGCCGGAGTCCGAGGCGGTTGGGGATGGGGTCTGAGAGCGGTGGGGAGAGCGATGAGGAGAGCCCTTGAGGCGGTGAATTTCAAGGGCGAGCGCGTGGACTTGCCTCTCCAAGGGTGCAAGCGCATCGAGTCGCTCTTGTAGAGGTGCAAGGAGAGACCGAAGAACATCGCGGATGTCCGTGGGGTCCACAACGTGTTGTTCCTGGACCATCGGGTGGGTGGACGCCTGAGAGGTGGACGGCGCCGCGACGAGCTCCTCATTTGTAGCCCTGTCCGTGGGCGGTGGAGGAAGAGAGGTAGACATGGTGGGAGGTGGGGGAAGAGAGGGGTTATGGTGGGAGACGGTCTATTGCAAATGATAGATCAAGGGCACATTGTGCACTGAGGCATGGGGTGTTTTTCAGGGGGGTACCCAGCTGATGACCGAGGTCTGGAGGGAGAGTTTTTATTCGTTGGCGATAGATTAAGGGCACATGCGTGTGCCAAGGCAGGATAGGCTATACAATCGTTACAACTGTATGGATTCCGCCTAAAGAACCCTGTGGTACAGTGGATCATGCCTGGCGTTTGGAGCACCCGGGCAACGTGGCTTGCTTGACTATGTTTCCACTGTGGGTTAGGTAGGGTAAAGGGGGCCTTGCTTAGCACTAGGGTCTACAACTGCGGTCTCACCCCGCCCCCGTGGCCTGGGCGTTGGGTGACGGTTCTTGTATTGAGGTTCAAGTTAGGAAGTAGGGGATGTGCCAGAGAAAATAGTTGTGAGGTCGGGAGGGAGGTAGCCCTTTTAGGTGGGTTAATCCTGATGAGGCTGATTGCTGATAGGTACCTGTCGTGGGTCCTGAAGCTGACCTCTACAACACCCTAGAGAAACCAACAGAAAAAAAGGAGGAGAACATAGGAGATGATTGTAATGCTCAATCCTTACGATGTGCTGATTTGTGGATAAGTAAGAAAACAAAGCTAAGCAGGTTTGGCAATGACACAGTGATGATAATGGAAGGTGAAAGTAATAGTGATGATCTGTCTCTAGATGCCGATCTAGAGCCGGACTCTGACGTGGGCTGTTCTACATCAGCCCTTGAGTCTGACATAAATAGTGAAGAAAAATGCAATGCCTTTAAAAAGACTGCTTCAAGCAAGGGGCCTAACCGTGGTTCGGGTAAGGGAACTATAGCACACCTCGCCAAGAATGCAAAGATCCCTGAGAAACCGGAGGATGTTTCCACCAAGCATTGGGAAGCCCTCCACATCAGTCAAAAGGAATGGGAGATAAGATCCAAACTGCAGGTGTGCTTGCATTGTCAAAAGCCTGGGCACACTGTGCAGGACTGTTATCGTCTGCAGGGAAACAGGCAAAGGGCGTAGAAGAGTCATCAACACTCTCTACAACAAGGGAAGCTGAACAGTCAGTTGCAGGTCCCTCCAAGGAGCCTGAATCTGATCAACAACCTGCTCTTGAAGCCCGGACCGATGCTGAATCCAAGGCTGCTGCAGTTCAAGTACTATACACTGAGCCTTGGGAGGAGACTAAGGAAGTCGACTTCCACTCTCACCTGGAACATTGGCTGCAGCTCAAGCACCAACGCCGTGTTCAAGGGAGTGTGGAATTGATATTCTTTCAGCTGCTCATTAACCGCCGATACATCCGTGTGCTGATTGATAATGGCTCAACGACTAACTTCTTTTCGCCTAACGGGATTCGTAAGGCGGGCCTGGGAATGAAGCAAGTGGAATTGCAGAACCCTTTTCAGACCCAGGTGGGCAACCAAGAGGTTGTCACATCAACACATGCTGTCGAAGGTGTGCGCGTCACTTTTGACAAGGATCGCACTATCGCACATGAGCTGAACTTTTATGTCATGGACAAGTGTCCTTTCGACGCGGTCATTGGCTTGGGCTGGTTAAAGGCTCATTGTCGAAGGACCACGCGGGCGGATAATCAGTTCGTGGTGCGTGATGCCAAGGGGAACGAGCGTACCGTTCTATTGGACGAGACGCGCGAGTCCTCTGTGACTCTTTTGAATGCAAACATATTCTGCAAATCAGTGCGCAGGCGCAAGGAAGCTGAGCATGTGCATGTAGCTCTTGTAAAGCCTCTCCATGTGACTTCTACTTTTGCTGCATTTTCTACCTCCGAAAGTAATTCTACTTCTACTGTAAAAAATCAGTCTACTTCTGATCCAAGTACTTCAAATCCGGTTGTAATTGCTGTAAATTCTCAATCTGATTTTCTCTCTCCTGATAAGGATGATCCTCCACCGGAAGTCCCAACAAACATTCGACGTCTATTAGATCGATTTCCTGAAGTCCTAGTTGAACCTCGTGGAGTTCCCGAGCGTCCATTCAAACACAAAATCGGGAAAATAGAAGAGAGTGTTCCTCCAAAGGGCTGCGTCTACCGTATGGGACAAGGCGAGTTGGAGGAGTTGAGGAGACAGATTGATGACATGATTGATTGTGGATGGATTAGGCCTAGTGAGTTTGAATTCGGTGCACCTGTCCTGTTTGTGCCGAAGAAAGGAGGCAAACTCCGGATGTGTATTGACTATCGTGGCCTAAACCATATCACCCAAAAGAATGTTTATCCCTTGTCGCGCATAGATGAGCTGCTAGATGCAGCAAGTGGGTGCAAGGTCTTCTCCAAGATCAATTTCAAGTCTGGCTGCCATGAGATTGAAGTTGATCTGAGTGACCAGCACAAAACTGCATTCAAAACACTCGATGGGCTGTACGAATTCATCGTTATGCCCTTCGGTCTTACGAATGCACCAGCCACGTTTGAGTGCCTTATGGACAAGGTCCTCCGCCATCAGCTTAACAGGTTTGTTGTTGTTTACCTCGATGGCGTCCTGATTTTCAGCGAGTCCATGGAAGAGCACGTCAAGCACCTTGAGAAGGTTTTGCAGGTCCTCAAGGAGGCACAATTGCATCTCAACTTAGAGAAATCTGAGTTTGGAAGGGACAATGTCATCTATCTTGGGCACCGGTTGTCTGCAAACGGCCTTAAGCCGGAGGCAACCAAGGTTGAGGTCATACGAAACTAGCCTCAACCGGCAGATGTACGCGAACTGCGTTCTTTTCTTGGTTTGGCCTCGTATTATCGGAAGTTTGTGCCCAAATTTTCTGTCATTGCTCACCCACTCTCGAGACTAACATGCAAGAATGTTGCCTTTGTGTGGTGTGAGAAATGTGAGACTGCGTCCCAAGCCTTGAAAGAGGCTTTGGTAAGTCATCCTGTGCTCCGCATTGCGGATCCCAACCTCACGTTCGTGGTCACTACGGACGTGAGCCAATATGGGATTGGTGCAGTGCTGCAACAAGATGATGGCGATGGCCTGCGTCCGCTCGAATATTACAGCAAACGCATGCCCAGCCACAAGGTAGCTACCTCCACATATATGCGTGAGCTCTATGCTTTGCGAGAAGCGCTCACACATTGGAAACACTACCTCTTGGGTTGTCACTTCAAGGTCTACTCAGATCATCAGACCTTGCAGTGAATTAAAACACAAACTGATTTCTCTCCGACGCTGACTCGCTGGTTGCATGACATTGATGTTTACAATTTTGAACTGAAACACAAGAAAGGCTGTTATAACCGTGTTGCTGATGCTTTGTCGCGCCATCCTGAGTTTCGACTTGCCTTGTGGACTCATATGACCTCCGAAGGAAACTGAAGGAAGATCTGGTCGAACACACTGCCAAGGGTCCGGACCTTCGTCCCATCCTTGAGCAGCTCAAGGCTGACCCTTATAGTCAGCCTGATTTTCACGAGTGTGAGGGTCTTGTATTCCGCCGGTATGGGAAGTTTGATCGTTTGTGTGTACCCAACCATGCGCCTCTCCGGACTCATTTCTTGGATTTGGCACATGGTCAGAGTGTGCACTTCGGCTTTGAGAAGACTTATGGAAGTCTTTTGCAGCAATTTGATTGGCAGGGAATGAAGGGATCTGCTCATAAATTTATTGTTGAATGTCAAGTCTATCAAAGAACCAAGGTCCATAGGCATAAGCCTTATGGCCTGCTGAAAGCCCTCCCAATCCCTGATGGGCCCGGTGAGTCTGTCTCTATTGATTTCACGGACATGGGAAAGGTGAGCGAGGGAGGACATTCACAAGTCATGGTCATTGTGGATCCTTTTTCCAAGTTTCTGAATTTGATTCCTCTGCCTCCTCATGCACCAACTGAGCTAGTGATTGAAGAATTTCACCTGCAGTACATTCTGCAGTATAAACTCTTGTGAGTGATCGGGACACCAGGTTCATTAGTGCTGATTGGAAGGACTTCACTTCGCAAATCTATGACCTTAAACTCGACAAGACTTCTGGTTGACACCCCGAAGCCAATGGATTGGCAGAGGAAATCAACCAGACTGTCATTCAACTACTTCGCGCATTAATTGTTCCAGATCAGAACACGTGGGACAAGGAGTTACACCAAGTGGAAGGGTTGTACAACAACTCCATTCACTCTGCAACTGGCGTGACACCGAATCAGCTTGCGCAATCCTCTCTCCTATTTGTTCCCCGAACGGTCCCCTGGTCTGACGCCCGACATGCCTGGCTACAATGCCAAGTACGCACGCCCGCTCATAGCTGCTATCGCAGCAATGAACAAGCGTCAACATACCATGATCACGCATGCTAACAAGTCGCGCAAAGAAGGGAACTTCAAAGTAGGGAGTTATGTCTGAGTTTTTTGATGAAGAGGGCATATCACGAAAGCTTCTTCCATTGTACTATGGCCCTTGGCAGGTTCTAAAGGTGATTGGGGATGATTTTGGTCCTTCGTATGTGATTAACGTGCCTCCTCATCTGCGCACATATCCGGTCTTTCACACGTCCAAACTGTTTCCACACATCAATGACGAGACTTTTCCCTTCCGAGTTCCTATCGACGGCGGCCATGAGATATACAAAATTGTTTCCCATGAAGGAAGAGGAAGGAACAGATAGTACAAGGTTCACTTCCTCTATCACCCGTTGAGCGAATTTTTCTGGATCGACCGAAAAGAGCTGCTAAAGAATGCTCCACGTGTTGTTAACGCTTATGAACGACAGATCGCTGATGGATAGACTGCTAAGTTTTCTGCAAAACTCACTCCTCACGGTCTTACTAAATCTCTCTTTCTCATCTACGCCTACGATGCATTTTGTGCCGACTCTGAATGAGTTACTCGCTTGAAGGGACCTCGCTCTTGAGGGGGGGGTAGCGTAATGACCCGACAAAAACACAGACTGAGAACACTGCTGATTTATGGGATTTTTGGCTGGAATGAATGCCTTGCTGAGATTCCCGCATTCTTCTGTGGTTTCCAAGTCTGTGTGTGTGTGCGTGCCTGCTGGTTTGCATACCTGACTGAGTGCGTGTCGGCTGAGTGTGTGTGTGACCCGCAAGGGTACTTGTTGGTTGAAAGGCCCCGCAGGGCCGGTACTTACCTGTGGCCGTGACTTTGAGGGTTGCCGCGGGGAAAACACTCAAGTAGTGGGGGTAGGCCCGTGACACTTAGAGCAGCGGGGAAAAACACTCAAGTAGCAGGTAGGCCGGTACCACTCAAGTAGTGGTAGGATTGTCGGGTACTGGAGGCCGAGCAGAAGACGACAAAAAGTTGGCATTTTTAGAGGCCCAGTAGCGGTAGGATAGAGGTAGGCCGCTA
Organism: Chara braunii; assembly: GCA_003427395.1. Classification (NCBI taxonomy): domain Eukaryota; kingdom Viridiplantae; phylum Streptophyta; class Charophyceae; order Charales; family Characeae; genus Chara; species Chara braunii. Next base: position 5,768,336 of record BFEA01000013.1, read on the forward strand.
CCAGTCCAAGTAGCCCGGGTCTAGGGCCTGTCCGGACGATAGCAGAGCCTACAATGATGTTTCCCTCTGAAAGGGAGGAGGTACTGGTTGTTGGGAGGCCGCTCGGCCTAGGAAGTCACCGTCCAAGAGGCCGGTAGGCCGCTACATCTTCCGGAGGAGCAAGTAGCTCCTCCTCATTTGCGGTATGCAAGGATTGACGACATGCTGCTGAGCGAAGCGCTGGACTGGTACAGCGCTGCCTGGAGGTGAAGGGCAGCTGGGCTCTCAGCCTGGCTATGGCGAGCAGCCCAGCCTGAGGAGGAGGAAGAAGGGGGCGAAGGAGGAGAGTGGCGAGGCACCTACCTGGCTATGGTGGACACCATCTTCATCACCTTGTTGGGCGCTGCATCTGGAAGGCCCCAGTTGGGGTAGTGCCGCACCAAGGAAGCTCGAGGCAGAGTCAGGCATGGTGGCTCAGTCAGCAGCGGCATAGCTGCTTTGGGTTGTCCTTTGGACAGGAGTGCAGCGCCATAGCTGCTTTGGGTTGTCCTTTGGACAGGAGGGCAGGGCCGTCAGTAGTCCACCATAGCCTAGGCATGTGAGAGGAGGAAGGAGGGAAGCCATAGCTATGGTGGACTTGTTGTTGTTGTTGTTGTTGAGTCAGCAGTAAGAGGGAACTTCGGATATTGATTCTGGTTCATCCACTCATTGTTATTATTATTATTGGGAAGAAGAATAAGATTGGAGAGGTTAAGGAGGAGGAGGAAAGTTGAGAGAGAAGGGGGGATTTGCCATCGGTCTTTGCTGGTGTACATCTTCTTCTTCTTCTTCTGTCCCTCTTCTCTGGTCTCTATCTCTTTGCAAGTGCTTTCATTTCTTTCGCAATTGGGTGGCATTGTCTTTCATTGTGAATTTGCACTTTGGGAATGACCAGGATCGTTATGTTGCCTTTTTTTTTGTCAAGTTGATAGTCTGTATTTCTTTTTCCTTTTCAGAAGTGCTGACCTGCAAGGTCATGTCAGAGGTTCAGGCTTCTGCTTTAGAAAAACAGGTTACAAAAGAACTGCTGGCAACTCTCGAAACTGCTGGCAGTGCGCTGCGTTTTTGTGCTTCATTTATGTGCAGTACTTGGATGTCTTCATGAATATGGAGTAAATGCTGGCCTTTATGTACTATACTAAGGAACCATGTGGGTATTTACTGGATGTCGTGAAGTTCTTAGAACTCTTTTTTAAGGCTCATGTGGCTGAATGCTGTTGCTCTTCTTTTACATTTTTGGCTCCTCTCCTTTGTTGTCCATGGTTGGTACAGAGTGAGGTTTCCATGGTGGAGGCTGTGCCGAAGAAGCCATAGAACTTAGCTTGGTGTTACTTTCCAGAACCAACAAACCATCGAGCTCCATGTCAGAGGGAAGGGGGCTTTTGAAGGCAAACAACTGACCTGTGCCCATCTAATTCACTATGTTCTGGAGATGCCTTATGTGGTCATGAGTATATTGCTGATCTTTCCGGTGTGTTGTCAAATGTTTGTGCTATTCCATGGCAGTACAATGACAACTCATCGAACCCATTTATTGATGCCCATTGGCTTGCAGTTGTGATTGAAGCCATTGGGGGGCTGCAGTTTGGAGAACAGGTGAGATGACATCTACCATCTTCAAATTTTGGTGGTGTGCGAGTGAGAAGCCTCAGCTCATCACCGCCACATATGTGCTGCACTAGGCAAAAGGTAGCGTAAGTGCTTGCCATTCAGACCCGTCTGTATGACTCACGGCAAGTTTTGGCTCTGATGCAGAAGCGGGAGCATTTTAGTGCAAGAATGAATGTTGCCACCCAAGAGGTTGTGCCCGCAACCTGTGGAGGCTGGAGGCTCAGCTCGCCAAAACTATTTATTCCAATGGGCCTTATGCAAGCCATGCCTCAGTCATTTAACAGTTCCTCAAGTGACATGGCAGCAGGGAACGGTAGAAATGTGTTGGCTTTCACTTCATCAAGAGGTTGGGCTAGGTCTCAGTTGCACAATGGCTCCTATTTGTCCGGGTATCTATCCTCCGCAATTGGGTTAGCGGGCCCCTTCATGTGTTACTTTTCAAGCACTATACAGGTGTTGCAAAGAACCAACCAATGAGAACACAAATTTTCTGTGCAGGAACAGACTCAAAGCAGTACCAGCATGCATGATCAAAGTCGAAAGCAGAATTACACTGAATGAGGACACACTGACACCGAAGTCTCTTGATAATGAAATACCAACTTCTCGCCACTCAATACTAATGCCACAATGTAGTAGCTCTCCTACGATGTGATCGCCTATACTACTCTCCTACTTACTTTTTTCTTACGGCCTGGTTCTCTCTCTCTCTTGCCTCACTTCTCTGTGTCCACTCTCCTCTCGCCTAGCAATGCTGCAGAGTCTGACCACCCAGAGTTTGCTCTTTGGCTATGGCCACGTAAGCCCGCCTATTCCTACCACTGTCCGTCTTCCCTGATCACCTTTGCTTCAGCGCCCCTTCTTCCTCTTTGGCGCAGCTATGGCTGCCGATAAGTGGAGCGACTACCTGTGACTCTTCTCCTTGGTCAATGCCCTGGGGCCTGGCCACATGCCCTTAGAGCAGAGCTAGTGCTGGCAGCCAGTACCTGTGAATGTGTCTAACGCTGTTGCATCCTCTTCTGGTGTGCGAGGCTCAAGGCCTCGGTAAGCCCTACTGGGCCCTGTTTCAGCAAGAACAGCCGCCCTAAGTAAAGGCGAGCCTGACAAGTGACGAGAGGCATATTTTGTGTTTTGATGCAGGTGGGGAAATTCAAGCAGTTGCGCAGTGTCAGTTGGTTGAGTGAGTCCAGGCCCTGCCGGCCTTTTTCCAAATGTATCTGAGGCAGGCCCTGGGCCAGACACCGGGCATAAACTGAACACAGGCCGCTGGCAGTTGGACATGGGTAACCACCCCAGGCCCTGTGGAAGATTCCCTGGGACAGGGGCTCAGCCACTTGGGGCCTATCGGAAGCTTCCGCGGGGAGGCCCAGGCCAGCCAGGCAGCCCACAGCTGGCAGCCACTTTCCATAAAGGAAAGGGCCTGGCCGCTGGTCAGACATTCGGGCACTCGCTGCTTATGCGCAAGCACTGCTGCGCCAGCTGCTGGAGCGAGTTCCTACTCGCTCACGGGCGAGCAGGGAAGAGGCAGGCAGCCATAGCCGAGCTGGCCAGCGCATAGCTGGATGGGGCGCATGGTGGTCCTTGGGTGCACGTGGCATCTGCGTGGGGGATCGAAGTTGTGAGTGAAGCGACATACCTGGTGCTTGAGGCAAACGACATTGGCCGAGATCTGCTCGTACTTCGGGAAGCTGTTGACTTCACCAGCGGCATTGTAGATAGGCTAGATAGGATCTGCCATTCGTAGTCTGGGCGCTGAGCGCCAGATAGGGATTTGACATTGGTTCATTGTTGATGATGATGAGACTATTCCAACATTGTCACTTGTGAGCTTTTGCTGTGCTCTTATTTGGTGGAACTCGAGTTGCAATTCTGCCTTTGGTTCGAGGTCAAGACTATCTGGTTTTGTGTGTGCTTGGTTTCTGGAATTCGCTATCGCTCATTTTCCTTGCATTTTGGTATTGAAGCTGTGGTACGTTGCGCTAATCTGGTGCTTGTCTTCTGCTTATGCGGTGCATGCACGCGATTAGTTGGGTGAGCGACCGTGGGTAGTGTGCAGTGAGGAGGGAGAAGGCAAGCAGGCGACCCAGGTGGAGAGGGGTATCGCCAGGAAGGTTGAGTGGTGATTTGGGTGTTTCGTAGTGTGATGAGAACTGTATGATGTGCGATTGATGCTGAGGTGGAAGGGCCCTTCAGATAGCTCCGCCCTCTCCTTCCAGATGCTCCACGTGAAGTTATGCCGACTCTCAAGGTTGAGCGCACTCGACTCCTCACATGAGAGGACTCTCAAGACAAAACACACATCCTCCCGGTAAAGAAGTGTTGAAGAGGGTAGATAAGGTTAAGAGCAACGTACCTCAAAATAGCTGCCCCCAACCACAGATATTCTCACCAGATGACCTGACGCCGATTGTGGTGACCAATCATTGCTTCGGCACAACCAGCATTACACCGCCGTTCCACCTCATCATCAATCGCACATCAGATAGTTCTCATCACACTGTGAAACACCCAACACCACTTCATAGCCTTCCTAGTGATACCCCTCACCTCCTGGGTCGCCTGCTTGCCTTCGCCCTCCTCACGACACACTCCCTACGGCCGCTCACCCAGCAAACCGCATGCATGTACCGCATAGGCAGAAGACAAGCGCCAGATTAGCGCAACGTACCACAACTCTGATACCAAAATGCAAGGAAAATGAGCGATAGCAAATTCCAGAAACCAAGCAGCATCATTCACATGAAACCACATAATCGTGACCTCGAACCAAAAGCAGAATTGCAACTCGAGTTCCACCAAATAAGAGCACAGCAAAAGCTCACAAGTGACAATGTTGGAATAGTCTCATCATCATCAACAAGGAACCAATGCCGATTTCCTATCTGGCGCTCTGCTCCCAGACTACAAATGACAGATCCTATCTAGGGTATCTACAATGCCGTTGGTGACGTCAACAGCTTCCCGAAGTACGAGCAGATCTTGGCCAATGCCGTTCGCCTCAAGCACCAGGTATGTCTCTCGCATCACTCACAACCTCGATCCCCCACACAGATGCCACATGCATCCAAGGACCACCATGCGCCCCATCCAGCACCTCGCAGGCCAGCTTGGCTATGGCTGCCTGCGCATCCTTGTCGCCCGTGAGCACGTGGGCGCTTGCCTGCCAATAGCGCAGCAGCGCTTGCGCAGCATGTAGCAAGTGCCCGAATGCCAAATGCGGGGGCAGGCAAACTGGCCTGCCCGCTGCGTGCGGCCTGGCTCCGTTGGGCCCCTGCCCAAAAGCTTCTGGTAGGCCCCAAGTGGCTGAGTCCTGGTCCAAGCAATCAGGCCCAGGGCCTAGAGCGGTTACCCGTGTTCAACTGCCCGTAGCCTGTGTTCGGCCCATGTTGCGTACCTGGCCCGGGGCCTGCCTCGGTTACATTTGAAAAAGGCAGCCAGGGCCTGGGCACTCTCAACCAACTGGCACTGCGCAAGTGCCTGAATTTCCCCAGTTGAGTGGTAGCCGAAAATAGGCCTCTTGTCCTTGGTCGGGCCTGCCTTCACTTAGGGTGGCCGACATTGTTGAAAACAGGGTCCAGTAGGCCATGTTAAGGCCTTGTGTCTCGCACAACTCCCTTGCTCAGCAATACTTACTCCATAGTCATCTGGGACATTCATATAACTGGAATGATACAGAGAAGACTAGCATGGCCCCTGCGCAAAAAAAAAAAAAAAAGTATTCCTTGCAGACCCAACATTTCATTCACCCCACCCGCCGACAAAGACAAGATTTTCTTCGCCCCACCTCCAACTTCCTACAGTATTGAATATGATGCAAATAATGTTCAAATACAACAAGCCCTGCATAGTTCTTAAACAGAGAACACTGCGAGGCTCTCCAGGCCTCAGTGGCACCCAAACAGAGCAGCCCTTGGAAAAGCAACGAGACCCTAAGTGAAGGCCTGCAAAAGTTCTGCCAGGGCTCTGGGGAGGCTGGCGTGAGGCAGTTTGAAGAAAGCCTGGGCGCAGCCTCTCCAACTAACCTGTGCCCAGCCTCCCAGCTCGTCCCCCAGGCTATGGCCCAGGTACCCACTCTGGAAGCTTTGCAGAAGGTTCCTAGACTGGGATGAGCCCAGTACCAGCCAAGTAGCTGCGGCCTCCAGAAAGAGGCAAAAGAAGAGGAGACAGCCGGCCAGCCGAAAGATAGTACATACCCAGCAAGATATCCATAGGGAGATCATCGTTGACTAGGAACGAGATTTTACGTCTCAGTTCAACACTCTACATCTTTTAGGTAGTCATGGACTACCATGCGTTGTTTGTTGGCACATGTCGACTCCACAGGTCGACAAACGCGCTGCACTTGCCCCTGTAAGCGCAGCTGTTCAACACAAGCGCAACTGATAAAGTTCCTCGTCGAACATGTATCCTAGAAGGCCCCAGCCTTACGGCCGCCTATATCTACTTCGCCGACGAATAACTCACCCTTAGGAGCTTTAGCCATTGCCGTCCAAGAAGTTACTGGGTCTGATCTAGACCACTCCTCCTCTAGCTCCTCTAAGGACTCAAACACATTCATCGAACAGAGGTGGTCCGAATGTGTTTGCGGGACGACGACAGAGTCAATAGCTTGGGCCATCTCTCAAGATGGTGAGGGTGTGTCCACCACCTCGACCCTAGCAGGAACAACTATAATTCCTACTGGCCCGACGTGTTTCCCGAAGCAGTGCCAGAACTGTTGGCAACGTTGCTACCCCGGGAAGCAAAGGAGACCGGCGCCTGCCTCATCATAGGTAGGATCTTTTCTGTCACTTTACGATTCCGACACTTGAACTGCGTATAACCATACTGGCCAGAGCGAATACAAGCTGCACGTGATTAACGATCTCTCCACACGTCCTCCGTAAGCCTCGCTTTTTCCCATGGAGGAGCATTGGGGTCTACTTGACTCCTTGATCGGGAACCTCCACGACGTCTACCGGTCGCCTTACCTTTTTTAACCGAGGCAGTGACTGCCCCACCTCCTGAAGCTTCTGCGCTACCCGACTCTCTAACCCCACTCCCATCTGGAAGTCGTCGCCTAACTATATGGTGGTACCATCGTTGTCGACGAACATTATGTGCCCCTTGGCCTTCCAATTAGGAGGCAGTACCTTTTTTCTGACTATCCGAAGTGAGTTGGTGCCCATGCCCGATCTTTGCGTCTAGATCTAGGGCCTTCTTGCTGAACGAAGGGAAGTTGTGGACCGTGATCATGGCCTCACTTGCCAACTAATTCCCGAGCTCTATGGGGAGACACCTTAGGTAAGTGGTAAGTAAGACCTGGGGGTTGTAACGCACTCCAGGAACACAGATCATACGCTCTACCGCGTCCGTGGCATCCCTTACTAACTTGAACTTCCTTGAGCTCAGGGTCAATATCCCGTCGGTGGCTTTTTGAGCCTCCTGCGGGTCATGCCACCTGTCCTCCACCGACTTGATGAAATCATCCAGTTTCTGGGTGACTGCCCAAGCGCGGAAGTCAGGACAGTAGCCCTGTAGCTGAACGTACCCGCTTAACCACCTTGCTGCACTCCGTTCTAGATAGGAGGCAGCCACAAGTACTTCCTCGTGACGCAAGGTTAACTTGCACTTCACATAGACTGGCACCGTCCTCAACTATGTGTCGAGGTCCTCACCCCTCTCATCTCCTGAGAAGGGTTTTGGTAATGCGATGGCAGTCTTTGGGACCTATTGTCCTTGTCCTGGTACCTGCACAACTCCAGGCTGTGGGGCCTAGGGTGCAGGCTGCTGCACGTGCTACTGCTGGGGCTGTGTGCCCTGCGGCTGTGCTGGCTGCGAGACGGCAGGCTGCCCTGCTACGACAATCTGCAACGGAGGTTGGGAGAACACTGTCTGGACAGGAATCTGTACACAAGGACCTGTTGAGAACCCGCCTGTCAAAGGCATAACAAGGTGGGAAGTGGCCTGTACCGACACCGGGGGAAGTGTAGATGGGACTACCCCGGTTACCGGTGGGACAAAAGGAGGTTGTACCACAGGCCAGGCACCTGGCCTAGATGGTGATGGTGTGACCTTAACTCGCCCGACCAGCATGGCCAGGCTCCTTTGAATGTCTTGTAAGAGAACCGTATGGTAGCCCTGTATCTCCACTACATCTAGCAGGGCTGTCCTAAGGGTCCTTACATCGACATCCATGTTTGTCAGGTCCATCTCCTCTAACTCCTTGATGTCCGCTTGTCTTCGCTGCATCCTAGACCTACGTCTGATCATTCTCTCTTTCTATGCCTGTATCTCATCTAATGACTGCTGTAGTTGTGCCTCACGAGTGCTTGCTCGCTGGATGGCGACCTCCTCGGGAGTTAACACTGTTTGCTGGCTTGCTGTGCCTCGTGAGCACTTGCTCGTTGGATGGCGACCTCCTCGGGAGTTAACAGTGTTTGCTGGCTTGCCATTACACCAGCGGACATACTTCGGGTCTGTGCGACCATCGCCCCTACAGTCCCTGAACTACTGACCTGGGAACTGTGTTAAGCAAAGGTGGCCATGGTGGCTGCTGAGGTAGCTGCCACTCTAGCGAAAGTTCTGCTTGCCTCTGCGCCCCTCTCCCTCCTCTGCTGCTGCTGCCTCTACCTAGCCTGGCGGAACAGAAGACGGTCACCCTCGAGTCCTAACCCTACGTGGACCAACGGGCGACTACGCTTGACGAACGCAAGATCCGATCGTTCGGATCAGGATTCTCCATGTCGCTCATATGCTAAAGCACTGTACACTGTCTACACTAGGACACACTCGGTTGCCTACCGGAGCGTAGTGCTCAGCCCGATTTAAAATAATAAAATAATTCATCGGTGGCACTGTCAGATGGTACACAATTGGGTTCAACAGGTAGGTCCAATATTCTACTTTGACAAGTTCGCAAATAGAAAGCAAATGAGAAAAAATAGTATGTTCTACCTATGCTATTTGTCAGATGTGTTAATGACAGTAAACATCTAACTAATCAAAATAAAAATAGAATCATTTGTATAGCTGTTTGCAGAGTGGGATTTTTCCCGAACTTATCGCCTGAAACCTACCCTTCCCTCAGTTCTTCTTGATGTCGCTTGACGTCAGCGTTCCTGAGCAATCCGGATAGCATGTGTGTCTAAAGGTGTGCACATGGCCCACCCCTGTGCCCCAAGTCAATGCTGAGTTGGCCAGCTCTGCACCATGTTTACCCTCGCATGCAGCGAGCAACACTGACCGATTGGCTGATCAAGAGGCAGTGTAAGGACGGCCCCCGAGGTCCTCAGGAAATATTTAACGTCACACACAGGACGACGATCACATAGCCCGCCGGTATTTATTTATAGACGTTCGGTTCTCGTCTCCCCTGTAGGGCTGGCCTGCTCCTCATGACTTATCTATAGAGCAGCTGGCAGACAAAGGACAAAGCAGCAAAGCATGCGTGCTCTACACCCCGTGGGTTGGAATGGTGACCATGACCCAGTGCTTCGTCCAGGGCCCTTCAGATGGCATCGCCGTCGCCTTCCAGATGCTCCACGTGAACAATGCCGACTCTCAAGGTTGAGCGCACTCGACTCCTCACATGAGAGGACTCTCAAGACAGAACACACATCCTCACGGTAAGAAGGGTCGAAGAGGGTGAATAAGGTTAAGAGCAACGTACCTCAAACCCCAACCACAGATATTCTCACCAGATGACCTGACGTCGATTGTGATGACCAATAATTGCCTCGGCACAACCCGGGTCACCATGCCAACCCACTGGGAGTAGAGCACGCATGCTTTGCTGCTTTGTCCTTTGTCTGCCTACTGCGCTGTTAGATGGGTTATGAGAAGCAGGCCAGCTCTACAGGGGAGACGAGTATCGGACGTCTAGAAATAAGTACTGGCGGGGTTACTTTCCATTGGCTGTGATTGTTGTCCTGTCTGCGACGTTAAATAATTCCTGAGGACTTTGGGGGGCGTCCTTAAACGCCTCTTGATCAACCAGTCGGTGGGTGTAGAGCATGCTGCACGTGAAGGTAAACATGGTGCAGGGCTGGCTGGCTCAACATTGACATGTGGGCCATGTGCACACCTCTAGACACGCACGCTATCTGGATCACTCAAGGACGCTGACGTCAAGAGACACTCAAGAGGAACTGAGGGAGGGGTAGATTTCAGGTGATAAGTTCGTGTACAATTCCACTCTGCAAACAGCCATGCAAATGATTCTATTTTTATTTTGATAAGTTAGATGTTACAGCCATTAATACATCTGACAGACAGCATAGGTAGAAATTACTGTTTCTTCTCATCTGCTTTCTTTTTGCGAACTAGTCAAATTAAATAGTCTCGTTTGTAGGAGAATCTGAACTTACCGGTTAAACCCAACTGTGTATGATCTGACAATGCCACCGATTATTTATTTGTATTTTTTTTTTTAAATCGGTCTGAACACTACGCTGCGGTGGGCAAACGCGTGTACCCTAGTGCAGACAGTGAACGGTATTGTAGCATATGAGCAACAGGGAGGACCTTGACATGGACGATAGGATCTTCCGATTTTCAAGGCGCCCGTTGGCCCACGTGGCATTAGGACCCGAGGGTGATAGGTTTCTGTTCCGCCAGCTTAGGGAGAGACAGCAGCAGCCGCGAAGGGCTAGGGACGCAGAGGCAAGCAGGGCGTTTGCTAGCGAAGCCGCTACTTCAGCAGCCATGGCCACAACTGCTCAGCAAAGGTCCCAGGCTAGGGGTGACGGTCGCACAGACCCTGAGTCAGTCCGCTGCATCATGGCAAGGAGGTCGCCATACAGAGGGCAAGTGCTCAGGAGGCACAGCTACAGAAGGCGTTAGGAGAGATACAGGCGGAGAAGGAGAGGATGCTCAGACGTAGGACAAAGATGCAGTGGAGACAAGTGGACCTTAGAGATTTAGAGGAGATGACGACCTGAGGAACCTGAAGGCTAGGGCCAGATGCTTCCTGTGGACCAGAGACCCTGACAGAACCACCTGCATAAACAAAGTGGCTTGGCAAAGCGTCATCAGGAAACGGCGGGGTCTAGGCATCATTGACTCAAAACAGGAAGCGATCGCCCTTCAGATGAAATTGATAGTCATGATCCTAACCAAGCAATTGCTTCCCTGGACTAAACTGGCCTTAGACAGCAGAAGGAACCTGGCACATGTAACCTCTCCACCTAACATGAGTTCCCTGTTTTGGATCATGGCCAAAGACTGGTCACTCAAATCAGAGAGATCAGCGAGGAAAACCTTGAAAGCACTGTCCGCTCAGCCCAATCCCACGCCCAACGCTTACTAGACTCCGATTTTGAAGGCCTGGCACCGATTGGTGCCAAACAAGAGGGGCACCGAGCAACAAAGAGAAAGTCCTAAGGCAGCCTGTTCTGCAATCCCTAGATCAAAGATGCAGAGGGCAATCCCTAGACCCTTCGGACTAAAGATTGTAGATGGCTATCCGGGTAGAGAGAGGAGTATGGCAGGTCAAACATCTATGGTATGAGGAGCGACAGGACTGGCTCTCCGACCAAGAACTCCCTTGAAAGGTTGTCGCTCCATGAGCACCAACGTAGCGTCCCTCCCGTATGGGCGTTTCTCCTAAGAGAGAAATACATGGGGAAACCAGGAGATTGGGGCCTACCCATCTCCCAGACCCCTCCAACAAGAGCCCTCCGCTTCGTATCTAGACTAGATCCAACCAGCTACCAGGCCAGCTTCATATCCTGCCCCATCACCAAACACAGACTGTAAGAACTAGAAGCTCAAAACAAAGCACCTTAGAAGGAACGGGTAGAAACCTTGTTGCGTAGGAAGGTCTCTCACAGTAAGCCGTGGATCGTCTTCCAGCCAGAACTCAGAATTGACGAGCTGGAATACAACCCAAAGTAGAGGATATGGGAGCATGGCACCACCGGAAAGTCAAGAATGATAACGGAATATGATGTAAAGTTCGGGTACGACCTCGGACTGCGGACCACAGACGCGAACCCCAGGCTGGTGAGAAGTGGAGAAATATCCTTCACTTAGACTCTGCGACCTCCCTCATCAGACCGATCAGAATCCGTAGCATGTAATGGCTCATAGCACAAGCAGCCCTCCCTGTCAACCAATCACTCATGAGCGAAGCAAACACTCATGCCCGTACAACTCAGAATCCTGCGCAATGTGTAACAACTTACCCGAAGACATAGGAAGCGCCCTTGATCTGGAACAAGGTTCTTGAACTTTGGTCGATCCTCTTCGTAACACCACCCCCCAACATCCCCCCTCTAACTATCCTACCCCTCGCTAACACCCCCAGTAACATCAAGGGCAGCATGGAAGTCTAGTTCTATCTGCTCAGGAAACTGGCACTCTGGGTCATATGGAAATGCAGATGCACATGGACAATCAAGGGAGCAGAGGTGGCACGGAAAGAAATGTGGTCTCGGTTGCTGAGTATGGTGGAGATTGAAATCCGGAGCAGATGGCGGAAGATAGCGGCTTCTATGAAACACAGACCAGAAAGACAAGCAAGGAAGAGATGCACATTCCTGACAGACTGGCTTCTACAGGGCATGGTTGCCACCCTAACAAATAACACGCTGAGATGGAAGAGGTGGTACCAGGCCCAGCCATGAGACTATGTCAAGCCGAGAACCCCAGGAAGAGGGAATATTACGATGAGCAACAGCAGAGACAGTCTGACGAGCGCGAGAGGAGGAAGACTCGAAAACACGACTGGAAGCGGATCCTCCCACTTTTCTTGTTTTGCATAAGTCTATCTGACAGGCCCTGGGTGGGAGCCTGAGAGGAACAAATGCGCAAGGCAAGCTTACAGTCAATCCTCTTCCAGGGGAGCAATCAATGCTGGTCAGGGGTCCTTTGGCCATACGGAAGGAAGTGTGTGCATGTACTATGTTGTATTCAAATTTTGAGTTGCCTGGGGAACGCTCCCCAAAACAGAAAAGGAGCCAGGACCATAAGACCTGTTTTACTATGTTAAACTCTGGACCGTCTGGCGGCCCGGCCCTCGTCCGGCAGGGGTCCTGAGAGGCCCGACCGGTTGGGTCCCCCGGTTTGGTGTCGGGTGAGCCCAACACAATTTCGCCTGGTTGGGGGGGGGGAGCCTTTTTTGGTGAGTGGCAGCCTCCCCAGCCTCCGGAAACACTTGGAAAGGCTTTTTTTTTCAGTTGCCGACATGTTTGAGGTGGGGGGAAGGTCTTCTTCGGCGATTGATCCCAGCCGCTGATCTGCGAAGATTGGTGGCTGAGATCAACCGCCAAGAAATGATCAAGTTTCCCCCCCTGGCGGGCTACAACACCACGGTCGAATTCGAACGCGGTATTCCCCGTTGCGAAGCCTGTCGTCGCTGCCGTCGCGAAGCCTGCCCGTTGTCGCTGTCGTTGCGAAGCCTGCCCATCGTCGCTGTCGTCGTGATGCCCGCCCATAGTTGTTGCTCTTCCTCGTCGAGCTGCCTGTCGTCGCTCCCCATCGAGAAGCCCTCCCCGTCGTCGCTGCTCGTCAAGCTGTTGTTGCCATCGTGGTGAAGCCTCCTCCACCTCCTTCCTTCCTCTTCTTCTTCTTCCTCTTATCCTCCTCCTCCTCCCTTCGTCTTCTTCTTCTCCTCTCCTCCTCCTCCTCCTCCTCCTCCTTTCCTCCTCTTCTTCTTCTTCTCCTTCTCCTCCTCCTCCTCCTCCTCCTTTCCTCCTCTTCTTCTGCTCCACCTCCCTTCGTCTTCCTCCTCCTCCTCCTCCTCCTCCTCCTCGTCCTCCTCCGCCTCCTTTCATCTTTTTCTCTCCATCTCGTCGTCGTCGTCGTCCTCCTCCTCCTCCTCCTTTCTTCTCCTCCTCCTCCCTCCTCCTCCCTTCGTCTTCCTCCTCCTCCTCCTCCTCCTCCTTTCTTCTTCTCCTCCTCCTCCTCCTCCTCCTCCTCCTCCTCGTCCCGATTTCATTGGTTTTCTTTATTAGGCAAAGTGCCACGTGGCAACATCAGTGCGCTGAGAACTGCCACGTGGCAACACCAGTGCGCTGAGAACTGCCACGTGTCGGGGTAGGCGAGTTGCGGTGAAATCCCGCCGCTAGTTGATGCACTTTTGGGCGGGATTCCTCTCTCTCTCTCTCTCTCTCTCTCTCTCTCTCTCTCTCTCTCTCTCTCTCTCTCTCTCTCTCTCTCTCTCTCCTCCTGCTTCCTCGTCCTTTTTTTTTTCTTCGTCATCGCCATTCAAAACCGGCAGGTCCTCCTCCTCTCCTCCTCCTCCCCTCGTCTTCTTCTCCTCCTCCATATCCTCCTCCACCTCCTCCTCCTCCTTTTGTCTTGTCCTCCTCCTCCTCTCTTCTTCCTCTCTCCTCCTCCACCTACTTCGTCTTCTCCTTTTCCTCCTCCTCCTCCTCGTCCTCCATTGCCCTCTTTTGTTTTTTCCCGTCATCCTGATATACTACCGGCAGGTCCTCCTCCTCCTGTTGCTTCTCCTCCTCTCGTCTTCTTCTTCTTCTCTCCTCCTCCTCCTCCTCCTCCTCCTCGTCCTCCGCCATCGTCCTCTTTTTTTTTCCCGTCATTCCCATACACTACCGGCAGGTCCTCCTCCTCCTCCTCCTCCTCTCGTCTTCTTCTCTCCTCCTCCTCCTACTTTCATCTTGTCCTCCTCTCCTCCTCCTCCTCCTTCTCCACCTAGTTTCGTCTTCTCCTTCTCTCCTCCTCCTCCTCCTCGCCCTCCTTCCTCGTCCTCCTTCCTCGTCCTCTTTTTTGTATTTCGTCATCCCCATATATTACCGGCAGGTCCTCCTCCTCCTCCTCCTCCTCCTCTCTTCTTCTTCTTCTTCTCTCCTCCTCCTCCTTTCGTCTTCTCCTTCTCTTCTCCTCCTCCTCCTCCTCCTCTCCTCATCTTCTTCTTCTCTCCTCCTCCTCCTCCTCCTCCTCTCGTCGTCTTCCTCTTCTCCCCTCCTCCTCCTCCTTTCGTCTTGTCCTTCTCTCCTCCTCCACCTCCGCCGCCTTTGTTCTTATCTCCTCCTCCTCTTCCTTCTCATTTCGTCTGTTTTGTTTTTCAAGTCTCCATCTTTTTTCTCCTCCTCCTTTCCTCTCCTCCTCCTTTCCTCTCCTCCTCCTTCCTCCCCTCTTCCTCCCCTCTTCCTCCCCCTCCTCTCGTCTTCTTCTTCTTCGTCGTTACCTCCTCCTCCTTTTATCTTCTTCTTCTTCCTCCTTTCATTTGATCTTCTTCTTCTTCCTCCTCCTCCTCCTCCTTTTCCTCCTCCTTGTTCTTCTCTCCTGCTCTTCGTCCTCCTCCTCCTCCTCCTCCTCTCGTCTTCTTCTTCCCTCCTCCTCCTCCTCCTCTCGCCTTCTTCTTCCCTCCTCCTCCTCCTCCTCCATATCTTACCGACCACCATCTAGCACATCCGCCAGCCATATTGTACCACCCGCCCTATCCTACCGACCACCATCTAGCACATCCGCCAGCCATATTGTACCACCCGCCCTATCCTACTGCCCGTTTTTTTTTCCCTTCTTCTTCCTCTTCCTCTTCCTCTTCTTCTTCTTCTTCTTCTTCTTCTTCTTCTTCTTCTCATCCTCCTCCTCCTCCTCCTCCCTCTTCCTCTCCTTCTCCTCCTCCTTCCCCAGCTGTTTTATTAAAAAAGAAAAAAGGGTTGGGTCAGATGCAGGAAGCTGACGCTGATCGGCTGCACTTGTGCCCAGTGGCTGTCATTCGAGCAAATGCTGCACAGGTAGCTGTACCTTATGTCTGGTGCACGTGCAGGACTGCAGCACTAAATAAATCATCGTCACATTGTGGGCATTGGACTCAATATGTAGTATTCCTGGCTAGTGTATATTAAGAGTGATGATGTCGTTGAGAGCATGTCGTCGGAGCAGATCTCTAACCCCCTGCAAGGGGCGGGGTGATCACATCGAGGCCGCTGTCTTGGGAGGCCGTAGTGGAGCCCACAAGCACGTGCGCGCGCGCACGCAT
>BFEA01000013.1:5807773-5850513 GCA_003427395.1 Chara braunii
GTTAGTATTAGTTTTAGTAGGGTTAGTGTTAGAACATCAGCGAGAAGCATTCTGAGTAGATCCTTGTAGACAGGGAGTGTGCATGTATGAAGAGAAGGAGAACCAGGACAGAGACCTTGAGAGAGAAGTAAGAGAGAGGGGGAGAGGACAGGTGAAGGTGGACTTACCTGTCGGCGCCATACATGTAATTTGAAGGAAGAGTAAAGGAGACTTGAGTTGTGTTGGCGCTGTACTCTTGAACTCGATCTACTCTTTGTATAAGTGACTTTGATAATATAAGCTGCACTACTTGGTTCTTCTCTCATCTCAATTTTGAGCTTTGTGTGAATCTACCTATCTGTGTTTGGAGATACGTGTGCATGCGAATGAGACATTCCAGCAAGTTGTGATCAATCAGGATCCTTGCAATTTTTGGTATCGGAGCGAGACTCGCTGCGCTTGCTAATGCGCTGGCTTGAGTGAAGCTGGCGAGAGAAAGAGATGCTGGCTTGAAGATGCTGGCTATGGTAAAGGTGTAAGGAGAGAAGAAGTGGATTGGGACATGAGAGAGGAGTAGGCCGAAGGGGAAGAGGTGAAGGAGAGAAACTTACCTCGCGTGGAGCGTTGGAGTGCAGAGCAACGAGGAGTCTTCATCGACGATCGCTGCAAAAGAGAGAAGCACCCTTTATCCCCTTACTTGGCCGCATGTGTGTGTGTATTGAATCACTACTACTCATCCTTTATGGGGTCACTGCTGCTGCTGTCGGATCGAGTCACCTGGTCTGTAGTCTGGTTGATTGGGAACAAAGGGGCTGGTCACATTAGAGTCAAGAGTGGTCAGAGTCTTATCCCTCTGGTCTGATATCTGCGTTGTAGTAAAAATAGGGGTACAGTGAGGGTTGGTGGCAGTCTGCCACGTCAGTCACGTACAAGGCATAATCAAATTAAGTCGAGATAACTAGTGATCGAAGTGTTGTCTAAGCAACTGACATAGTAAGAATCCAGCTGGTACCTGCGCACCGGGACAGACAAGGTTAGGAAAAAGATAAAAGTAAGTAAAACACTCACAACCAGATGTAATACTTATTCTGATCGGTTCGATATCTGAAGTTGAAGATAGGCAGCAAGTAAAAAAAAAAAAAAAGTCCTATTGCATATTCAAAGATTGAAATCTGAAATTCGTTATTACAACAGTGACATCCAGAATCTGCAAAAAAAAAAAAAAAAAAAAAGAGCGAAACAGTTTTCTCCCATCCACTTAGATTAGCTTAAGGACCAGTTGGGAGTCTTACCTAGTGGGACCAGCGGAGGCACCCCTGTGCTAAAGTCCCACCATGGACGACTACCCGATGCAGGGCTTGATTGTCGTTTCTGTTCTGTTGGGCCCTTTGTTCCGTGTTTTCTTTCGACTGGGTTTTGGAAGAGTATGCGCATCCAGAATGATGATGCGATCAGGAACAATTAAGCCAGGGCCCACGCCTGCTGAACAGGCTGAGATCGATTGTCGGTAGGCAGAAAAAAAGAAAGAGAAAGAAAACAGGAAAAGACAGAAAGAAGAGGAGATAAAGAAGAAAGCCCAAATGGAAGAAGAAAGAATGAAAAAGGAAATGAAGGAAAAGTTAGAGAAGCAGTTGAAAGAGGAGTTGCAGACTATTGAAGAAGAAGAAGAAGAAGAAGAAGAAGAAGAAGAGGGTGATGAAGGAGCCGAAAGGTTGATCAGACGGCGGGCTGAAGGAGGAGAGAGTTGTCGGATGGGTGAAGAACTTGACGTGAAGCCGCTGGACTGGTATGACCAGTATGCATATTCCAGCGACAGAATTGAGGAAACCGAAGAAGAACGAGATACGTTAATTGCAAAGTTGGCATCCATCGATGACTAGAAAGAAAAGGACCTTATGCTCGAAGAAAAACGTGCAGAATTGCATAGCAAAATGTTAGCAACAAAAAGGCAAGAATTAGAAGAAAGGAAAAAACTGCAAATAGAAGGAGCAAGGTTGCAAAAAGAGTTGCAAGAACAAAAAGACAAACAGACTGCTACAGACGAAAAAATCGCCCTTTTGACTGAGACAGTTCTACATACCAAGCAAGAGGTCGCGGCTATAAACCGAACCTTGCAGAAGGTAGAGACACACCAATGTGAATTTGAAGGAATCTGGAATACCTTCTTGGAGAAGTCCGCCAAAGACGTTGATCAACATGTCAAATCATACATTGAAAAATTAAACAACCACATCACCCGGACCTTTACTCCAGCCGTGATTGAAAAGATAATCAAGGGCAGCGGCGGAGGAGGTGGAGATGGAGATGGAGATGGGGGAGATGACAAAAAAGGAAAGGGTGTGCAGCGAGAAGGAGAGGGGCAAATTAATAAGATGAAAGTAAAAATTTCATGGACATACAAAGGAAAGAAAGATGAAAGTGTATTGCATTGGATTGCGGTAGTTGAGTCTTATGTCTACGGACAACGAATTCCATACTGGGACCGAGTGTTAATGGCAAGTTCATGTATGGGAGGAGATGCCATGAGTTTTGCAATCTCCCTGCAAAAGGAAGCGGGTTGCAGTTCCATGGTAGAGTATTCCCAACAAACCCGCATTGAAGACTTTCTCAAAGTCGTCAGAGAACGGTTTGAGGACAAGAACTTAGCCATGAGAACGGAGATATTGATATTGAATCTCCCAGATAGGTAATGGAAAAGTACTTCAGCACTAAAGGCAACTATGGATGAACTGCTGCAATGTAATGAGCATGAACTGACCCCGGCTCAAATTCTAAATAGTTTCGCACGCGCACTACCCGACCCCCTCAGGACTCAGTTGTATCCCCGCACCAAGGAAGAGGGGATGACATACGAGAAGTTCAGCAAGATCGCATTAGATCATGCGGGCTTCTTGGCTGAAGCGAACTATTGCCATTACTGGAAAGATCTGCAAGCGGGAAAGAAATGGCAAAACCGCACTACCTCAGGGTCAATACCTGGGAAAGACAGCCTCCTTCTTACCTTTGAAGAAGGAGGTGCCAGAGGACGTGGCCGAGGAAGAGGTGGCCGCGGACGTGGTGGAAGAGGACCTGGCACCCAGAGGGGTGGTGGCGAAGGTAGCTACCACGCGGGAGGAAGGGGAAGTGGTCCCTCGCAAGGTGGTCGTGGTTCCAATTCTGCCTGGGGAAGAGGAAGAGGCACCTGGTATAACAAATGGGATAAGCCATACCCACCTCATCCAGGTCTACCCGAAGTGGAACCTTGGAAAAAAATGGGAATCACAGAGAAAGTTTGGCAGGAAAGGAAAGTTGTCGACCAGTGCCTTAAATGTGGAGACCACGACCACATTGTCCCTTATTGCACTGACTATAAGGTGGCAAAAGGGAACAGCCAGTAGAGGTCTCAGTTGCCTCTACAGGAACTTCAGATGTTGAAAAAACGCAATCCTCCCATTCGAAGGTCCCACTGGCAGAAACTGAAGAAGTAGACAGTCCCCATCTAGTACACTGTCCAGAGGTGCCAAGCGTATGCATCTCTCTAGATGGATCCCTCGCTGACGTGGGTGATGAGTTGGCCGCTCGTCGCCAAGCCTAGACTGAAATGAAGAAACAGAAAGGACAGTTAATCATTGCAGATCTTGAAATTAATAAAGTAAGAGTAGGAGGAATGATTGACAGCGTGTCTACACGCAGCTATATAAGTAAGAAAGGTTTGCAAAAGTTGCGACTTGGGCTAAAGGTCAAGCAATTAGATGAGCCCGTAGTAAGTAAATTAGCTAATAGTACAGTAACCGTAATGGATAAATATGTTGAAGGGGTTAAAATATACTTCCGGCTCGAAGCAGAGGGGAAGGTGGAACGCGTTCTCCACTCTCTGACTCTCTTGGTGGAAGATAATCTCCCTTTTGACATTCTTTTATGTATGGATTGGGGTGAAGCTGCAAATGCGGATATAAAGATGAGGGATCATGAGTGTTGGCTTCCTAGTCCGCTGGGTGGAAAAAAGAGAATCCGCCTATTCCATGAATCAGGTAAAGAAAGCAACTTAGCTCATTGCTGTATGAGTGCCCCAACGTTCGCTCGCCATGTTAAGAAGCACAACTTGTATGACAAAGTCTTTGTGGCATATGTGCGCCCAGTAGAGGGTGAAAATAAGGAAGAGCCTAAGTCCCCAGAAATTGAGAAACTTCTAAAAGAGTTCGCAGATGTGGCAGAGGCCCCAAGCGGTGTGATTGAGAGACCCATTAAGCATCACATAGACATTATGCCCTTTGGTCTTACTAACGCCCCTGCGACTTTCCAAAGAACAATGAATGAACTTTTTCGCGAATGGCTCGATAAATTTTTCATTGTTTACTTGGATGATATTTTGGTTTGTAGTAAGGATTTAAAGGAACATTGTGAGCGCCTTCGACTAGTGCTAAATAAGATGCGTGAGGCAAATCTGAAATTAAACCCAAAGAAGTGTGATTGGGCTAAGCGTCAGGTTTTGTATTTGGGGCATGTGCTTGATGGTGATGGGATCAAACCGAAAGACACGAAAATTGCAGTTATACATGATTGGCCTAATCCCCGCACTTTGACTGAGTTGCTGTCGTTCCTTGGGCTAGCCAATTATTATCACGAACTTCCGACAATAATTGGCGAGCCCAAGGAACGACCGCAACTCAGTCAAAGTGGGGGATTAGGCCAATCATGTATAACTGCAATTTTCGTGTCTTCCGGTTTGATCCCATCACCATCAAGCTTCACGATAATTGTTGCGCCCCTTCGCAGATTACTTAAGAAAGAAACCCTTTGGAAGTGGGATTCAGACTGTACGGCTTCGTTCAAGCGTTTGAAAAAGTGTCTGATTAACTACCCGGTTTTAAAGGTTGTCGATCCTTCTTTGCCCTTTGTTGTTACGACTGACGCCAGTCAGTATGGGATAGGCGCTGTACTCCAACAAGACGATGGAAATGGATACAGGCCTGTAGAATTTATATCCCGACGACTGCCTAACGAAAAGATCGCCGCTCTACGTATGAGAGAGAGTTGTATGCTCTCCGAGAAGCTTTAGATCACTGGCGACACTATCTCTTAGGAGGCCACTTCAAGGTATACTCAGATCATGAGACACTTCGTTGGCTTAAAACACAGGCCCGAATGACACCTAAGTTGACTAGGTGGGCCACTGAGATTGATCAATATGATTTTGAGCTAAAGCCAGTTAAGGGTAAGTATAACGTTGTTGCCGACGCGTTGAGTCGACGGTCAGATTTCTTTGGTGCCATTGTAACCTATTTAGATGTGGGCACCGATTTACAGGAGAAAATTAGAAAGGCGTATTCCACTGACCTTGTCTATGGCGCTATGCTTAAGCGTGTACAAGAAGCGCCAACAGAGTTTCCTAACTATCGTATCACGCAAGGACTGTTGTTTGAAAGGACTGATGTGCATGACAGGCTTTGTATTCCGAATGTGGAAGAGATCAAGAGTTTGATCTTAGGGGAATGTCACGACACCAAGGGCCGTTTTGGGTGGAGGAAGACTTACGCAAACCTTTTGCGTTCCTACACCTGGCCTCGCATGAAACCAGACTGCATTGCGTATGTGGAGGGTTGTCAAGTGTGCCAAAGAAATAAGAGCACCACACAGCCTCCCCTCGGTTTACTTAAGCCTTTGTCTATTCCAACAGGTCCAGGAGACTCTGTGTCCATTGACTTTATGGACACCAAAGTAAAAAGCAGGAATGGGAAGACGCAGGTAATGGTAATCGTCGACAAATTTAGTAAGTATGTTGTCTTCGTAGCTTTACCAGCGGAAGCAAAAACGGAACTGGTAATCCGGGAGTTCTTTAACCATTGGGTGAAAGACTATGGGCATCCCTTGACAATCGTGAGTGACAGAGACACAAGGTTCACAAGTGAACAATGGCAACAACTAATGAACGTGAATGGCTCTAAGTTTACTATGTCTTCAAGCAGACATCATGAAACTAACGGGCAAACTGAGCAAATGAACAAGATTTTGCAGCAAACGTTGCGCATGTATATTCGTCCCGACCAGATTGACTGGGACGAACATTTGCCCAAAGTTGTTACCAGCCTATAGAGGACCTTGGCAGGTTCTAGAGGTGATTGGCGATGTGGATGGTCCTTCATATGTTATAGAGATTCCTCTACATCTACATACGTATCCAGTATCGCACGCTTCGAAACTCTTACCTTGCGTAACAAATGAGTTGTTTCCCAGTCGCAGATCGGCGATACCTCCTAGTATGGATGGGAAATACGATGTGGATAAGATTGTTGCTGAAAGTACCTTTCAGACTGGACGTAGAGGCAGACCACAGCGGCAGTATAAGGTGAGATTCACTTCTCAGGATCCAAGTGAAGATCATTGGTTCACACGAGAAGACCTAATGGATTCTGCACCTCATATTGTGTCTACATATGAAAGAGCCATAAGAGGAATCAATATTATTGACCGGTAGAGAATTTCTCAGAGGACCTGGAAACTAGGCCGGCGAGAGTAAAAGGGCCTTTACCCGATTCAGACCCTGTTTGAGAAGTGCAGCATAGAGGGGTCACTCGCCAGACCCCCAACTCGTGAAAAGCTGATCAACAGGCATGTTCTTTGGGTCAAAAGGCACATCCTAACGAAGTAAAGATCATTGTCAAAGGTCAAAAGTTGTGCCCTGGACGAACAGTCGCAGTGTTCAAACACAACTGGTCATCCAGGGGATGTGCAGTCCATGTCTGTTCATGCAGGAGATGTGTCTATACGTGCAGTATATGTGTCTATTCATGCAAAATGTATGTCTGTACGTATAGTAGGTGTGTCCTTTCAAAAGGAAGTCAAAACGTTGAGTCCTAGTCAGGATTCCAGTCAAAGGGGAAGTCCAGATTCAGGTTGGAAGTCCGAAATTGAGGCCTGAAGGCCGCAGCAGCAGTGGACCCTGAGGAAAAGGAATTGTGGCACACAGCACAGGGGCTGGGACTGGGAAAAGGACCAACAAAGACTGAATTCAGACCTCGCCAGGGGAGGCCAGTACTATAAGAAACGAGACAGCCTCCCCACAAGGCAGATTCCCATTGGCATTGATACGTGGAGGTGCTGAGGCACTTGTGCGTTAAGGTGCAGGGAGGAGCGCTGGCTGAAGAGGAAGTTGCGCCAGAGGAACGGAAGCTACGCTGGCTGCAGGAGCCATAGCTGCGCCAGGCAAAGCTAGAGTTAGTATTAGTTTTAGTAGGGTTAGTGTTAGAACATCAGCGAGAAGCATTCTGAGTAGATCCTTGTAGACAGGGAGTGTGCATGTATGAAGAGACAAGGAGAACCAGGACAGAGACCTTGAGAGAGAAGTAAGAGAGAGGGGGAGAGGACAGGTTAAGGTGGACTTACCTGTCGGCGCAATACATGTAATTCGAAGGAAGACTAAAGGATTTGTGTTGGCGCTGTACTCTTGAACTCGAGATGCTCTTTGTATAAGTGACTTTGATAATATAAGTTGCGCTACTTGGTTCTTCTCTCATCTCAATTTTGAGCTTTGTGTGAAGCTATCCTATCTGTGTTTGGAGATACGTGTGCATGCGAATGAGACATTCCAGCAAGTTGTGATCAGTCAGGATCCTTGCAAAAGGGTCTGTAATTTTGAAATTAGGATATAAGATCTTCTCCCTCTTGCGCCTGAAAAAGCCATCATATGTATTGGATTGAAAGGGTCTGTAATTTTGAAATTAGGATTCATTTCTTGTTTTAAATATTCACTAGTAGTATGCCACGTGTATACCAATTTCACCATGACGGCTTATATGTATCATACAATAATATCATATTTATATTATAGATATCATATCTATATTCTATCAAATCTATACGATATATATGTACCAATATTATTCATATATATGTCATATATCAATAAATATTTATTAATAAAATATATCAAATATATTAAAAAAAATATCAAATATAAAAAATGTAAATGAATTTAATAGTTTAATTATATTATATAATGGATATATATTATATATGATGAGTCGGTGAAACTCCGACGAAACAGTTTGTCACAGCCCCTCGTTTGTTGTCCTCTTCTCTCTCTCTGCCTACGGTTTACCGGGCAGTTCTGTTTGTGACGATATATTATATAACAGTTTCTTTCAAGGTTTCCATAATTGGACGTTAAATCCTTTTCATATGATGGGTGTTGCGGGAGTTTTAGGTGCAGCTTTTTTATGTGCTATTCATGGCGCAACAATAGAAAATACACTTTTTGAGGATGGAGATGGTGCTAATACTTTTCGTGCATTTAATCCAACTCAATCTGAAGAAACATATTCTATGGTAACTGCTAATAGGTTTTGGTCTCAAATCTTTGGAATTGCTTTTTCCATTAAAGTTGAATAAACGTTGGCTTCATTTTTTTATATTATTTGTTAATGTAACTGGTTTATGGATGAGTGCTATTGGAGTAGTAGGTCTTGCTCTTGACTCTTAACTTAAGAGCTTATGATTTTGTTTCTCAAGAAATACGCGCAGCAGAGGGCCTACGGGTCGTAAACTCCTTTTTTCATAGACGAAATCATGACGGTATCTGAAGAATAAGCATCGGCTAACTTTGTGCCAGCAGCCGCGGTAAGACAAGCCTTATCCGAAATGATTGGGCGTAAAGCGTCTGTAGGTGGCTTTTTCAGTCTGCTGTTAAAAACTAGGGCTTAACCCCTAGACAAGCAGCAGAAACTACCAAGCTGGAGTCCGGTAGAGGCAGAGGGAATTTTTGGTGGAGAGGTGAAATGCGTAGAGGTCGGAAAGAACGCCCAAGGCGAAATCACTCTGCTGGCCCGATACTGACACTGAGAGACGAAAGCTAGGGGAGCGAATGGGATTACTAACAACCTCCCTACGGACCTACGATGCTTCGGCCTCTAGGTCCTACCGGACTCCTATGACCTGGACTTCGGCCCTATCGGAAGCAGCAGGGACTGCGCCCAGATGGTACTGAAGAACTAGAGTTGAGTCTCTATGATCGGGACTTGGGACATGGACACAATGCAGATAAAATAGGACCGGGACTTGGGACATGAACACAATGCGGATAAATAGGACAGAGACTCTAGAACGGGGACTTGGGACATGGTTGCAGTGCGCCCTCACACTTGAGGAGGATCTGGCTGATACCTCAACTGAGGGAGAAAAGGTAGCAGCTACCCAGGAAGGTTGTACTTACCATTATGCAAGGGCCACAAGAAGACGTCCAGCTCAGACCAGTCAGCCCCCTTTCAAGACGCTACGACCTTAATCAATCGACGTACTTAGACTCACGAGTACCTTTATTGTTTTATGGTGCAACAGTAAGGATCATGAGACAACCACCTGCACTAGCAAGGTATGCAGCCACACAAGGAATATCCTCTTTTCGAGAAACTGAGTGTCATTGGGGATGTGACGACTGTACCCGCACACCGCTGGACCCGGCTGCGTCATAAGCAGCCTCCCTTGCGTTTGAGGCAGATGTGGAAGTTGTTAATTCTCACTCCACTTTCGAGGGCTACTTTGTCCAGCTGGTTTCGCAGCTGGGCCACTTGGTTCATGACCGAGTATCTCTTCCCTATGGTTTATCCTCTCCGGCAGTTTGCAACCCGACTTCAACTTCTTCATCATATGTGGATCCCTTGACACATAGGGACTTTTCTTGGACTGACCTCTCTACTGCGGGTTGCCGACCGGGAGCACATTGTGCGGCACTTCACACACATTTACAATAGAGTATTCATCCTCCTACGCACCACCAACTTTGCAAGCAGATGACGACGTCGTGGTGTATTGCAGAGGTCAGATGCGAGTATCACATATAGTGGCATGATCATAACGACACCCTGCTGATATTTGTCCGCATTAAGATGGAGCAATTGTCCTGCAGTGCCTTGCTTGATTGCGGAGCTACTCACAACTCTATTAGGCAGGCATTGATCCAACGTTCTGGCCTTGGGCTGCAGGTTGGGAGAAACTTGTGCCCGATGACGATCAAGCTTGCAGTCAGTCATACACAACTTTTAGATCGCTGCATTAGCTCCGTGCCCATTTGTTTCAGACCACATGCATGAGAAGCTGTTGACTGCGATGTGTTGGACAGCGACTTGGGTATGCCTTTGCTTACCAGGGAGGAGCACACGGCCAACTTCTACCCCTGAACACTTACCGTTCGGGATTCTTTAGGGTAGTTGCTTTTATGTACCTCACTTTCTATCGACTGCCATGTTGTTTTCGCCAAGAGTTTTCATGCCACTTGCGCATTTGAGCGGAGCTCGAAGACTTCCATCTGTTTTCTTCAAACAGTGTCGACTGATTTTTCCGCCACAGATGCTTTGCTTCTTCGGACCCTTGCATGCTTCGGCTTCTTGATGAATTCTCAGATGTCTTCTCAGCATCGCTCCCACCACAATCATTGGAACATTTATCGTGAACATGGAAATAGAAAGAAATAAAATAAATATACATATTTGTTTCTTTTTTAACGTTTCTAATGTATCCAGACAGAACCAGATGCCTGGGCCCTTGTCTGGACAGTCCAGGTATGGATGTCTAGATGTCTGGATTCTGGACTGGATATCTGGACTCTCCGGGTGCTTGCAAACACATCTGGCTGGACAGTTCTGATCTGACTGCTGTTTTGATCCACAATAACCATGTATGTACTGTTTGATGAGATGGCTTTGGTAACTTTTAGTTTCACCACACAGGAACTCCACTTGCAAACATATTGGGTACCACCAAATGACAAAATGAATTGGGTCAGTGCTGTTTTCTCATGGACCCAATTGAATGTGTGTGGTGTTAATCAATATGCTGGCTGTTTCAATTGTTCTACTCTACTTGCAGACATATTGTGTACCAGCAAATTACAAAAATGAATTGGGTCAGTCCTGTTTTCTCATGAGCCCTATTGAATGTGTGGGGTGCTAATCAATATGCTGGCTGTTTACATTGTTCTACCGATGTGCCACCTGTGTGACAGGCTTTTTCCCAGTTATCAGCACCTTGTTTCAGCAAGCTGCTTGTGGGCTCTTTCTGGATTGTGCCATAAGTTACCAAAGAATGAGGAAGCGGTGAGTTGTCTCTTGTTGGTGTGAATGAACCTTTCTCCTTTTGTGCATTCTCTCATAATGGAATATCAGTGGATGTGATTGATGATCTGAGTAAGTCAAAGCTCGCATCTGATGGATGTATGCGTCTCTAATTTTTGATAAAGGAGTTTGATGTGTGAATGATGTGTGCCTACTCACGTCAGTTTTGTACAGACAGGGTTGTCCGCTCCATCCTTTTACCCTTACACGTCCAACCAGTGCACACGGGCCCCCCCTTGCAGCGTTGAGCGGCCACGTGTCTGCGAATGGGGCATGAGTGAGGCGACGGCTAGGATCCGTCATCCTTATCTTTTCCCAGACGGCTCACAATATTCTGCCTAGGTTATCATCCAATGTGTGTGGAAGGTGGACAGTAACTTCATGCTCTATAATTGAAGAATCCTTTTTTCTTTTCCTTTCATTTTCTGTAGGATGATTTGGAATGGAAGGTCGGCTGTGGAAGAAAATGGCCTTTAAGAGGATTTTTTGCACACTGGTGCAATGATTTGCTGATTCTTCGAGGCTGTAACATAGGTAGGCTAGATTCGTAATTTTGTTTGGCTGAGGGCTAACCGAAATATCTGACCTACAGGAAATTCGTGAGAGACATATCTGTAAATCTGGGGAAAATCCAGGCCCGTACTTACCAGAACTCCTACAGACACCCTAGCTGCGAATAGCAGACCCCGGCTACCACTAGGACAGACAGACCGCGAGGCCTAAGCTGTTAGACTGGTCCTATAGCCTATAGCCGGGTAGGGAGAGGCCCAAGAGGCCAAAACGGAACCGGTACCGGTCGGTCCAGTCAGTCTGGTCTAGGTCGAGCCTAGGCTAGAGTAGTTCTATTAATAGATTGTAGAAGTCTGTCCAGGGCTTTTGGCAGTTGGTACCATCTACATCGCAGGATGCAACACGTGAACTGGGGTGGTACAGCTTCAGCGTTGAAGGAGACAGACATAGCCAGACCCTCGAAGGGTCGGCCATAGCTGGGACCTTCGCTGTTCTCTGACAGTACATGGGGCTGTCCAGAGGTCTGGGCTATCTGAGGTTTGCTGGGAGAAGGAGTTGGTGCCCTGCCGAACCCTCCTTAGGAGTAGGGTTTCAGGGTAGTGGCGCTGCAGCCATAGCTGCAGCTTGCATCCTTAGAGATCATCTTTGTCAGGAGAGGTGGTGCTGCAGAAGATCTTCACATGGGAGGCCTTTTGGCACTTCATCTTCATCAGAGACTGTGGCACTGGTCTTCTGCTGAGAGGCGCTTGGCCTCAAAGGCATGTTTCATCGTGGTGCTTCCCTCTAGAGGCAGTATCTGGGTGGCGCTTGTTGTTTCAGGGACTCGGGGGTAGTGATAGTGGTTATTCAGGGGAGGCGATTTTGACAAAACGTTGTTATGAGTTTAATAAACAATATTGCTACTGTGTGTGGACTATCTTTGTTTCATTGTCTTCTAGATGTGATCTACTCGACTTTCCTTTGTGACTGGTTGTGAGGATTTTGTGGAGCGATTTGCACTTCGAGTGCACTCTGTCATACCGCATGGTTAAGTCTTCCGCTGCGTTTCTCTCGCCCTGTGTACTCAGAGGCGTGAGAGGCTCTGAGGAGGCAAATTTGAGCCTGGTGATTCATCTGAGATCGGCGATTTGCAAGGAAGTGGGCCCCAGAGTGTTGCGATTTTGGGATTGGGTCAGGATCCCCAGCTCCCAAGCAGCGCAGTGCAGGTTGGAGCAGCGCTGCACTGAGTTTCCCAATTATTGGCATTTGGGAGTCCAGGTCCGTTGAATGTGCCAGTTGGGGGTGAAGCGCAACAGTGAGATCTACAGGATCACCAAGTTTTGGAGAATTTTGGACGTGGGAACATTGGGAATAGTCAGGAGAAGAAATTGGCGAGATGGGTCTCAGGAGACAGCCATAGCTAGGGTTTCATCCTTCCCCTTCAGAGAAGTCCCTGAAGTAAGTGTGTTCCTTATTCTACTCTGTGTGGCGACTCTGGGGCTATTTTTGGATTAACGAAATTTGGCCTGCCAGTCTGTAGATAGTTGAAAATCGAAATTTTGATTGTGAGACAGCCGTGGCCAATTTCTCCCACCTCTCTTCTTTGACTTCTACTAACCCTGTTTGACCCTCTCTCTGACTCAATTTTCATTTGTAACTGCGTCACAGTGTTGCGATTCATACTGTACTCATATTGAATGAAAAATTTAACAATATGAGAATATACATACAGATTAGAGAATTAAGTTAATAATAGAATTAAGTTAATAATAGAATTGATATATAATTTTATTATAATAAATAGATTGATAATATAATATATATATTTATGTATATATTGGTATTCCTTATTCTTTTGTTTATATTCTATTGATTATAAGTCTAAAATAATTAATTTTGTCACCATGAATGGAGGTAATTTGGCAATCTTTTGTTGAAATGATTTATGAATTCGTTCTAAACTTAGTCAATGAACAAATAAGTGGTGTATCAGCAGCTAAACAACGATTTTTTCCTTTCATCTTTGTCACTTTTACTTCATTTCGTAATCCGTACAGATATGGTTGAAAGTCTGAAGTAGGTGTACGATTACCAAAATGTGCCTTTGTACTTAGTAATCTTTGAATTACCTTTTCTGAATTGAACATAGTTTGATTTTGTTTTTGTTTAGGTAGCTCGGTTGGTTAGAGCAAAGGACTGAAAATCCTTGTGTCAGTGGTTCGAATCCACTTTCCAATCATCCAATTTTGTTTTGTTCAGTAGCGCTAGCTTAATTCAAATTTCGTCACTTTCTAGTACCCATTGGCGCTGCCTTTCGGGGTTTCCTTAGGGACCGATTCACTCTGCGTAAATTGACTGAACGCAGAAACCCTTGAACTTTCGACGATCATGTTTTTCACCTGATTTTTTGTTACTCATGTCAGCATTCTCATTTCTGATATCTCCTTCGCACTAGAGTCAAGAATCTATCATCTTGAATCTTCTTATGCAGAAGACTCATCAATATTTGGTGGTCGATTGTATCGAAGCATTTAGACCTTCAGCCTTCTATGTACCAGACAACCGCCTCTCGAAAATCTCGGCGTATCTTTTTCATACAAGAGTACCTATTGAGGGGTTAGAATAAAATTAAAAAATTTTCAATAGAAATGAAAACAAAATACAAAAATATCGAAATATTGATAAATCAATTTCTTCTTTATTTATTATATTAGGTACACATTCAATCTAATGAAACATTTTTTTTTTTTAAATACATAGCAAGAGGATCTCAAGAAAAAGTAGTAGAAAATATAACTAGGAAAGATAAAGAGGAAAAACCTGATTTAATTTTATTAACTCCTACATGCAAAAATCATTGTGCATAGCTTTCATTTTGAATTGAATGTCATGCATGATATGTACCAATTACCCACCCGTTCGGGTGGGGTTTCAATCTTTCTTGTTTTATAGTACGTGTGATAAATTGAGAAGCGGCTTGTGTCATTTCATGCGTTGACAACATCTAAAAAAACAACAAACAAAATGAAATTGTATATAATTGGCATTTTAGCCAAAATACTTGGAATAATAATAAGTTTATACTATATCATCATCCCAAGCAGGGATGATGATACGTGTAGTCGTTGAGGGGCGCAGTGCATGTATCAACACATGACTTCCTGCTGATTGTCCGCACCGACGCATTCATTATCATTATTTTGCTTGCGTCACTCGGTCGGAGGTTCCAGCATATAGCTAGATTTTGTCTTTGATGCTGAAGAAAATACCCCTTTGTCGAGGAATTTCGCTTGTTCATGTTATTCGCCAAATTTGGTTTTGCTTTTAGCTACTTGCTACCTTTTTCAAGGCAGACCGGACTTGATCTTCTACTACAAATTGAGTTTGTTTCGTACGCCCCTCTTCAAAACAGTCCAAAAAGCTATGCAGGTCATACTGGAGATGGTTTACGAAGACAAATTTATTGACTGCAGTCATGCTTTTCAACCTGGTAGAGGCTTCGCCGCAACTCTGACTCTTGTGAGCCTCCATGTAGGAATCAAAAAACACCAAACGTGGGCCATTGAAGGCGACATAAAAGTTTACATAGCATTTCCAATACTACACCATCGACCACTCGGACATCTTTCCATTCGGACATTTTGGGAACTTAAAATTTCTTATCAAACTCATAAAAAATTCAGTGATTTTTTTATGGGTGGTTGGTTGCCCATCATGAATATGGCTATTCTTTATTGGATTCCGGGCTCGATTTGGTTCAGTATAAAGGCCGAAGGCTTTCTGTTTTTATATATTTGGGTTCGTGCAACATTTCCACGATATTGTTATGATCAATTAATGAGACTTGGCTGGAAAGTCTTCTTGCCTTTATCATTAGCATGGGCAGTTTTGTATCTGGTGTTTTAGTAGCTTTTGACTGGCTACCTTAACCACTGCCAGTATTTACTCTTAGGTGCCCACGTAGTGGTGGGTGCCACAAGATCTCTTCGATATCAACGTCTGTACTTTGAATTGGATTGTACAGGGTCATACTGTCAGTAATAATGGAAATTAGAATTCTGCGCAGCCATAGTTGAAGCTTGGCCAGGGGGTTAGTCATTACTTTGGTTCTGTCTGTCAGAATTCAGTTTTGTATGTCCCTGGTAAATCGCAATTCAGTGTTTGGTTTGTCTGAAATCGCAATCTCAGATTTGGTGCTTTACAGTGTTGCGATCCACTGTACTTTGAATCGGATTGTTCAGGGTCATACAATCAGTAATAATGAAAATTTGAATTTTCTGCAGCCATAGCCGAAGCTTAGCAAAAAAAAAAAAAAAAAAAAAGTTGAAGCTTGGCCAGGCTAGGGTTAGTCATTACTTTGGTTCTGTTCGTCAGAATTCAGTTTTGTCTATCCCTAGTAAATCACAATTCAGTGTTTGGTCTGTGTCTGAAATCGCTGAGTTAGCCACAGTGAAATCTGTTCTTCGCCATATCCTAGGTATGACATAAAGGGTCATGCAGTGGTAGGGTCAGTAGGGTAGGCCTAAAAATGGTTATATCTTGGTTATTTGTAGGTACCTGTCAGTCACTAAGAGTCACTCTGTCTAATTACTACTTACCGCTAACCAGTCCAAGACTGCATCCTGTTAGTGTGTGATATGGGAATTGATGTAATTGCACGCAATTGAGGTGTCAGGACAATGAATGGAAAATCGTGAAAGTGATTTTTGTTGAGTTGTCGGTGGTGAATGCTCGTGTAGTGTATCTCCGTGCCTTACTGAGGCCGAAGGTGCGTCAGGGATTGCCGGTATCACTCTGATGTTATATGCACCACCAGAACCATTCCTAAGAGTCCAAGCCATTACTCGTTGACTTAGAGAATCATGTCGTTCA
Organism: Chara braunii; assembly: GCA_003427395.1. NCBI lineage: Eukaryota > Viridiplantae > Streptophyta > Charophyceae > Charales > Characeae > Chara > Chara braunii. The sequence goes on from BFEA01000013.1 coordinate 5,824,198, forward strand.
TCCACTACATAATCGAGTTCGTTATCCTCATTCGACACCTGACCCTCAAGCGGTCTGCAGAGACTGAACGATTGTCTGCGTATACTAACCAACGTCTTTCTCCAGTCAGGCGACAACAATTGGGCGAGTACTGAAGGGAAAACCAAATTCCTGTTGACTTCTCTTTCTGTTTCCTGTTTTGTTTATCTTATCTATTTTGTGGGATTTCAAAATGTCTGTCACTGAGAAGGGAGAAGTTTTTGAAGAGAAGCCTCAACTTCTTCTCTCCCCTTTGGAGGTTGAACTGCTTGTTGAGGAGGAAAAAACCGAAAACAAGAAGCAACAGTTGAAGCTCGGAAGGAAGAGAAGAGGAGCAAAGAGGAGGCAACTGAGAAAGAGGACAGACGAAAACTTCTCGTGGCAGATATAGAACAGGGATGCGAGGATTACCAGTCTGGAGGACAGTCACTCAACGCTTTCTAAAAAGTTGGATTTCTTTTCTTGCAAACTGGATCGGCTCTTCACACACCTTAAGATCCATTCAACCCTGATCATTCCTACACCTCCTGGGAGTCCGAAGACGGAACCCCATTACACCCCACAATCCAGACCACCATCTCCAGCCTCTACACCCAGATCAACAGTCGCAGCCCTGAGGTCCATTTGACCTGCACTGGCGCAAGCTGACCCCTCCACACATGTTCTCTGGTGAGAACCCCAAGGTGGATGTTTCAGATTGGGTCATTGCACAGAGAACCTACCTAAGTGGGTTCAAATGTGACGAGGATGTGAAGGTGAGTGCCATCCTTGCTTGCCTGGAGAGGACAACATTGAAATGGTGCACCTCCACCTCCAACAAGCAAGGATTGGAAATGTCTGAATAGGCGCAAAGACTGGGGGTGTCTGGATTTTTGCAGGCTCTGAATGACTAGTTTGCAGACAAGGAGCAGGCCAGGAAGGCAGCATACAAAATTGTCCGCCTGGGCCAGAAAAAGTGGGATGGCTCCTTGTCAAAACTGTACTCAACCTTTGAGAGTCTAACATCGACTCCTGGGTTGGAGATGAGTGAGCAGGATCAGCTCATTCATTTTTTGAGAGCACCACCTGTAGAGTATCGACTTGCACTATTCTCTGAGGGCCACAAGGACCGGTTGTCCTTTGGCGGAGCAGCCCTGGATCTAGAGTCCAAGCTCCATGTCCAGGAAGCACCTTCCGAAGGAAGGAAGAGACCCTCTCTTTGCTGCAGCTTCTAGTTCAGAAGATGAGGCAGCATCTCAAAGTGGGACCCCTCCATCTGAGACTACCCCATCCTCTGCTGCAGATCCAACTGTTTTTGCTTTGGCTGATGCTCTCATGGGCCTTACAAAGGGAAAGGCCTCGCCCGAGAGAGCATCAACCAGCAGCAAGGGGAAAGGTAAGGGACGTGCTTCTTCCCCTGCGGCCCAGAGGGTCCCATTACCACGAGACGTCCATTGGCCAACTGACCCCTTTGATGCTTCCACCTTCCCCTAGCATGCACTCAGGAACCAGGAGGGAGTATGGAGGAAGAGGAAGGACAAGGGAGTCTGCCTGAGTTGCGAGGGGGACCACTTTCTGAAGGATTGTCCCAGCATGCCTCGTAGGCCTTCAGGCTCTAGTTCAAAAAACTAGAGTGGAGAGAGACGAAATCAGCAGCTCCTTCCACCCGTGCTGATGCATCTTCTGATGAAGTTGAATCTTCACCATCTCTTACCAATTCTTTTCTGGGTTACCAGTTATTTTCTGGGAATTGCAGCATCAGGGTCCTTCACTTACGAGGACACTGATCTGGATGAGACGTGAGAGGAGGATGAATCACAAGTCCTTGCTGATCTTTTTCTGTCTCTGAAGGAGAAGAGAAAGCATTGGTCGGATCTTATCCTGCTTCGATCCTCTATCATGGGGGCCAGGTTCAAAGGGCTCTTGGTTTGTGGGGCTACTTGCAACTTTGTCTCCAAAGATAGTCAGCAGGCTGCACTTGGACCAGAGACTGGTAAAGTTTGCGACAACCTATCGAGGTTCGCATAGGCGACTCATCTACAATCTGGATCGCTACTGCCGCCAAAGGTCTACTTGTAGTCTTTGACAAGTAGAAATCAGGCAGCGGCTGAATTTCTCTGTGTTCCCCAATGTACCCTTTGACCTTGTTTTCTCCCTACAGTGGCTTGAGGCCACCAACCCCAGGATCGAGTGGCGGATCCCTATGGTTCAGCTACCTGATCGACGGGGGGTGTACCGTCCCTATATGCTCGCTGATGAGTATCATCCGGTCAGTAGTTGTTATTGCATGCGAGCACACGAGTTCTTTCAACTCTCACGCCAAACTGACCACACCTGTCTGTTTCTTGCTTATGTTAAATAGACTGATGTAGCAATTGCTCCTTGACCCTCTCAAATTCATCAAGTGGTTGACCGATTCTCATACCTTATGTAGGAACCTATTGGACTTGTCCATAGGCAGACCAAGCATAAGATCGAGCTCAAGATCGAGGTCCTGCCTAGCGCGGTCCCTCCTAAGAGTCGGGTCTACAGGATGTCCCCTGCTGAACTTGATGAGTTCAGGAATCAGCTAGAGACCCTAACCAGCAAAGGCTGGATACGTCCCAGTACATCTGAGTTTGGGGCACCAGTTCTCTTTGTACCCAAAGGGAATGATGAGTTCATATGTAAGTGGACTACAAGGGACTCAACAAGATCACGAGGAAGTTTATAGAGCCTCTTCCTCGGATCGATGATCTATTGGACATGGTGCAGGGGTGCACTATCTTCAGCAATATCGATCTCAAATCTGGCTACCACCAGATTGAGATGGCTGAAGGTGATGTCCACAAGACAGCCTTCAAGACCAAATATGGTACATATGAATATTTGTTTATGCCCTTCGGTCTTTGCAATGCCCCTGGCACTTTCCAGACAGAGATGCATCGCATCTCAGGCCTTACCTGGACAATTTTGTAGTTGTCTATCTGGATGATATCCTGGTATTCAGTTATATTGTCCAGGAGCATGCGCAACATCTGGCTCTTGTCCTCCAGGCCTTACAAAACGACCACTACAAGATCAACAGAGATAAATCTTCTTTTGGAGTGAACTTTATTGTCTATCTGGGTCATGTCATCTCTGGAAAGGGGTTGGTTCCTGAGGCAATGAAAGTTGCTGCTGTTTAGAACTGGCCGAAGCCTTTAACATTCCGTGATGTTTGGCCTTTCCTTGGTCTTGTATCTTACTATAGGAAGTTAATTAAGAATTACTCATCTATTGCAGCACCCCTGATTGACCTTACTAAGAAAGACACTCCCTTTCTTTGGACATCAGACTGTCAGGAGGCATTTACACGTCCCAAGGAGGCCTTGATTTGTGCGCCTGTACTGAAGTTACCTGACCCTACTTTGCCTTTTGTACTAATCACTGATGCTTGTCACTATTGTGTAGGGCGGTACTTCAGCAGGATAGTGGGAAAGGTCTGCAACTGGTTGAGTACATGAGCAAGTAGATCAAAGTCAAGAAGTTCCAAGATTCCACCTATGGGAAAAAACTTTATGACCTTGTGTCAGCGCTCAAGCATTGGAAACCCTTTCTCCGGGGCAGGCACTTTAGGATCTTTTCAGATGACTCCACCCTTCAGTGGATGAAGTCCCAGGGAGAGTTGAATGACAAGCTTGCCCTACACATTCTATCATTGACTTGTTCAACTTTGAACTGAAGCTCGAGAAGGGCTGCTACAATCGAGTGGCAGATGCCCTTTCTCGTACGCCTGACGTTGTACTCCTGATCTCTTTTACTCATTCTTTTGGGGAGAAGACTCGTCAGACCATTGCCCAACTACTGACCGAGGACCCGATTTTTGGGCCTGTTTGTGAGGAACATGCAGGCTGATCCTGTCTCTGAACCAGGTTACACTCTGGTTTCAGGTCTGTTGTACACTTGCAGCAGAGGTGAGGAACGTATTTGCATTCCTCAAGATCGCAAGCCAAGAACGCTCTTTATGTCAGATTGTCGTGATGCTCGTGGTCATTTTGGAGCCCTCAAATCATATGCGGCCTTGTCGCAGAGGTTCTTCTGGAAAGAGATGAGGAGTGACCTGTAACACTATGTTGAAACCTGTGAGCTATGCCAACGGAACAAGGTCGTACGCAGACCTCCCCTTGGCCTACTCAAACCACTTCCCATCCTTGAGGCACCTGCACAATCAGTGTCTGTTGATTTTACTGATATGGGCAGGACCACTCCTCGTGGCATGCACCAGGTCATGGTTTGTCTGGACAGGTTTTCTGAGTATGCAAAATCCATCCCTTCACTTGGAGAAGCCAGAGTCCCTGTCGTTCAGGCGGCATTTGTTGACAGGTGGGTTACACACCGTGGACCACCCACCTTCATTGTCAGTGACCGAGATCCCCGTTTTTGCAGCCATGAATGACAGTCCTATTGTAGGGACTACCTCCATTCACATCCGGATATGACATCTGGTCGTCACCCTGAAGCCAATGGACAGGCTGAAGTGATGAACCAGATTCTGTTTTAGCTGCTGTGTCTTGTGATCAACCCAGATCAGCAGGACTGGGATCTGCACTTGAGTCGTGCACAACTAGTGTATAACAAGTTTGTCCACTCCTCTACTGGTTTCACACCCTACAAGCTATAGGCCGTGAACCTCGGCAGACTCTCAATGACATCATCGACAAGGCTACCCCTACCCTGACACCTATAACCGCACGTGCCGACCTCCCAAAAGGCTATGATTTAGCAGGCTAACCGGCACCGCCGTCCTACTATTTGCACACGTGATTGGGTTTGGGTGCTCAGTTTTGAGCTATCACGTGAGGAGGACATTTCGCTGTGCCATGGCAGGTTTTAGATACAGTGGGGGCTGATCCTTTCGGACTGTCATACACTGTTGACTTCCCTTTGCATCTACAAACCTATCCGGTCTTCCATGCATCCAAGTTGTTGCCTTTTACCTCAACTGATGCATTTCCCGACGGAACCCCTCAATTAGGTCCACCGATCCCTGGCAAGTGGTATGGAGTGGAATCGATTGAGGATGCGATAGGCACAGGCCCAAACATGCAGTATCTTGTGAAGTTCCTGTACCAGCCCCACATAGAGGACCCGTAGTTTACATGCAAGGAACTCCTGAAGACAACAAAGTCCGTTGTCCTCAAGTACGAGGCAGGAAAGATGGCACAATACCCTCGACACTCTGCATGCCTGCACTCCTAGCTCGGAGGTCCTCGCTTCGGGGGAGGGTAGGTCTGCAATGACTTGCTGATTCTGCAGCCTGCGACCCGTCGACTGGAGGCTGTAACATAGGTAGGCTAGATACGTAATTTTGCTTGGATGAGGACTAACCGAAATATCTGTCCGTAGGGGAAATTCGTGAGAGATACCTGTAAATCTGGGGAAAATCCAGACCCGTACTAACCTAAATTCCTACAGACACCCTTGCTGCGAATAGCAAACCCGGGCTACCACTAGGATAGACATGTCGTGAGGCGTAAGCTGTTTGACTGGTCCTATAGCCTATAGTCGGGTAGGGAGAGGCCCGAGAGGCCGAAACGGAGACGATACCGGTCGGTCCAGTCAGTCCGGTCTAGGTCGAGTCTAGGCTAGAGTAGTTTTATTAATAGATTGTTGAAGTCTGTTCAGGGCTTTTGGCAGTTGGTACCGTGCACATCGCGGGATGCAACCCGTGAACCGGGGTGGTACAACTTCAACGTTGAAGGAGACAGACATAGCCAGACCCTTGAAGCGTCGGCCATAGCTGGGACCTTCGCTGTTCTCTGACAACACGTTGGGTTGTCCAGAGGTCTGGGCCATCTGAGGTCTGCTGGGAGCAGGAGAAGTTGGTGCCCTGCCGAACCCTCCTCAGGAGTAGGGTTTAAAGGTAGTGGCGCTGCAGCCATAGCTGCTTCTTGCATCATCAGAGATCATCTTTGTCAGGAGAGGTGGCGCTGCTGAATATCTTCACCTTGGAGGCCTTTTGGCACTTCATCTTCATCAAAGACTGTGGCGCTGGTCTTCTTCTTCATCCTCTGAGAGGTGTTCGGCCTCAGAGGCCTGTTTCATGGTGGCACTTCGCTCTGCAGGCAGTATCTAGGTGGCGCTTCTTGTTTCAAGGACTCGGGGGTAGTGATAGTGGTTATTCAGGGTTGGGGGAAGAAGCGCTGCTCATTTGTGAGCAGCGTACCATGGTTCTGAGGCGATTTTGACAACGATGTTCTGAGTTCAATAAACAATATTGCTACTTTGTGTGGACAATCTTTGCTTCATTGTTTTCTGGATGTGATCTACTCGGCTTTCCTTTGTGACTGGTTGTGAGGATTTTGTGGAGCGATTTGCACTTTCAGTGTACTCAGTCATACCGCATGGTTAAGTCTTCCGCTGTGTTTCTCTCGCCCTATGTGGTGTGATACTCCCATCCTCTCTCCTTCCTTCTGTGTATGTATGGGCATACCTGGAAGTCTATGTGAGCGAGTGTTGGTCTTCTGACAACAAGCAACCAGGTTCATAACACTGGCATGCAAAGCCTGTTCAACTGTTGTGGTATCTATAGAGGTGTGTGCCATGTTTCTTTGTCCCTGTGAGAGTTTTTGCTTCTATGGTAGCAAGTGTCTTGTGTGCCTCTTATGCACAAGCTCACTAAGTTATTCCATTTATCGGTCATTTCGTTTTGACACTTGAGGATCACTTCCAGCATCAGTCTTTGGGCAGTCGTTTGGGTTGAAGAGTGAAGAGCTATCTGCGAGAGGAGGGTGATTTTGGCATCAGTCTCCTCCGTCATCCTCCCCTTCAGCTCTTCTATCTAGGCTGCGCCCTGCTGCAGCATCTTCTCCTTCTTCTCGGCCTGCTTTTTGCTCTCCTCGTTGTTTGCCGCACCTTCATTAACTGCTCTTCCCTTTTTGCAATCTTCTTCTTCTCTTCTGCAGTGGCAGCTGTGGCCACGTGTACGGCCTTTCCCTCAGCCTCCACACCTTCAGGCAATGGGACTCGTGTCCTCATCCCAAGGGTGGCTCAAAATTGATCTGGTTTGCCGGCTTCCCGATCCCACTGCCCTCTTCTTACTTGATTTTGGTGGGGCCTTCTTCACCTTCTTTTTCTCTTTTTTCGGCCCCTCCTTTTCTTCCTTCTTTTCTTTGCCTCCGTTTTCAACTCCCTCTTCTTCTTCTGATTCCACTTCCATCAGCAACTCTGCCAACTTTTTTTGCTTCTCCTTCAACTCCCTTTTCTTTCAGGCCTTCTCCCCCTCCATCCGCTTTTTCTCAGCCTCTTTTCTTCTCTTGGGCCTCTTACTCTGGGTTCCCCGGTTTCGACACTTGCTTGCTGTCCTTTAGCTCCTTCATCATAAAGTTGTCCATTCGGAAGAAGTCCGAGGGAAACAACACATGGAGCAAGGGCTGCTATATTACAGACAGGGCCATAAATGTGAGCATGGGGTACTAATGCGAATGGTCAACAGAGAAGGTAAGTAGCCTCTCCGCCTCCTCATAAAGACCCTGACTCCTCAACACTACTCAAAATTCAGGGTTGACTGCTAATTAACTACCGCTTTCCCTGTTGCTGTCACTATGGATTCCAAGTAGAGCAGGTGGCCAACCAACAATTTAAGGACTACCAGCTACGTCCTTAAAAATTATTTAACGTCGCAAACAAAACGACGTGGCCACCAGATACAAGGTCTCCTCTCAACACTTACAGCCCCTTCCCACGACACACGATTTAGTTGCACACCTATCAGTACCAGTCTTAGGGCTCACCAGATTGTTTAATGAGTCTGCGACTCATGCCCATGCTCCCTACTTTACGTGGGATGCCTCAGCTTCTATCCTTGCTTCCACAATTCGATTGTGCGCCGATCAATACCGGTCTTAGGGCTAGACAGGCCGAGCATCTCTACTTTACGTGGTTGCATTAGAGCCATTGAGTCAACCGTTGAGCATACATTCACTCAAGGGACTCAAGCAAACCCTAACAAAGTTCTTCTCTCACGGGTTAGGGTCCCACTGGGTACGCATGCCCCCAGGTAGGCCAACAACTAACCACTCCTGGGAAGGAGCCTTTATTTGAGGAGATCCAATCCTCCAACTGACCTAATTGATATCATCACCAATTGCGAAGGAATTCATATTACCAGAAAATCACTCCACCCAAAGTCTTGATGTCGCTCCATGTCGCTTGATTGAAGATGCAAGTACATCTCCTTCCAATCCCCCCTTACCCTTCTCCTTTTGGCCGCTGCCTCCTTTGTCAACCCCAAGTATCCACGCCCGCCGCCCTTAATGCCAACCAACGTCCAATTCCTTCATGCGGGTGCAAGTCCTCTCTGATTCTAGTGCAGTGATCAAAGTAAAACTTGCAAAATCAACAAGTGCGGGGAAGATGCACTTCAAAGTCTTGATGTTGCTCCATGCCGCTTGATTGAGGATGCAGGTACGTCTCCAATCCCCTTGCTCGCTTGCTCCTCCTTTCGGCCGTCTCCGCCTATGTCAACCCCAAGTATCCATGCCCGCCAGCCTCAATCCCAATGGGCATCCAGTTCCTTCAGGCGGGCACAACGGAAGTCCGCTCTGATGCCAGTGCAATGAACCACGCCCTGCAAACACCCGAGACAGGACTCCAAACACACTAAAAGTTCTTTGAGTCTTCACACCCAAACAACGCAGTTGAGGTCAGCATGCATGAAGAAGAGAACCACTACCAAAATCTTTGTTATTATCATATAAAATTGAAGTTGAGTGTGGATGGCCATTGGCTCAGTGGTTAGAGCACCTGTTGAAAATACGCATTGTGGTATGAGGTTGCGGGTTCAAAACTCCGTTGCCTCGCGCACGTACTTCGGAAAGCGCTTTCGTAATGCACAAGCCATTCAACCCCCCCCCCCTCTCCTTGGGACAATGCATGGTAAGATTTATACAGACACTGCCTGCGCACCGCCCAAGGGGTCTAGGTCCATGGTTGTAGCGTGCTGGATAGGGCCATAGGGAGGGCTGCTTGAGTGCTTGGTCTTAGGGGGTCTGAGGATCAAGGTCATATCTTGGCACCACCATTGTGGGGGGAGGGATAGGCTAGGGTTGACTAAAGGGGGAGGGTTTACTGCCTAGACTGTCATGGTGTTATGATCCTGGCCAATTTCGAGATACACATTCATCAGATAGTACAATGCTGTCCAATTGCAGAAAGAAATGAATGAACTTGAAAGGAGAGAGAAGGTCAGAAGAAGAAGAAGAAGTAAGAAAGAAGAAGAAGATGATGTATACCAGCATAGACAAACAATAAAGCTCTTCTTCTTCGCTCAACCCTCTCTTCCTCCTTATTCTCCTCCTCTCTTATTCACACGAGAAATAATAATACAATGTTGAATAGCTGAACCAGAATCAAGTCCGAATCCCTCTTCTACTGCAGGTATCACTTGAGGTCCAGCATAGCCATGGCTGCCTCTCCCACTCTTCACTTTCATAGGCCGAGGCTATGGCGGACTACTAGGCCTTGCCCAGATGTACAAAGGACAACCCAAAGTAGCTATGGCTGCCCTAGCTCAGGCCACCATGCCTGACGCTGCCTCGAAGCTTCTTGGTGTAGCTCAACCCCAGCTGGGACCTTCCTGCTGCAGTGCCCACCGAGGTGATGAAGATGGCTGCCACCATAGCCAGGTAAGTACCTTTGGCGCTCCTCCCCTTTCCTGTCCTTCTTCCTCCTCCGAGTCCTTGCTTCTTCCCCAGCAGCACCAAGCTAGCGCTGCTCCAGCTAGCGCTCCAACCAGAGTGTCGCCAAACTTGCACACCGACAATGAGGCTGGGCTGTTCGCCCGAACTGGAGATATAGTGGTCTGCTTGCCTCTTGGGCGGTGACTTCCAGGCCCCTCGGCCTTCCCAAGGAACCGGTACCTCCTCCCTTTCGGAGGGAAACATCATTGCAGACTCTGATATTGCCCGTACAGGCCCTAGACTCAGACTGGTTGGACTGGTACCCGCCTAGACCTAGCCTACAACTACTGGGCTTCTTCAAAATGCTACTTTTGTCTTCTTCTGCTCGGCCTCCAGTACCCGCACATCTACCCCTTCAGGGTGCGGTACCGGCCTACCTGCTACTTGAGTGCTTTTCCTCGCTGCAATCCCTCAATATCACAGCCACAGGTAAGTACCGGCCCTGAGGGCCCAACGAACGAACAAGTGCCCTTGCAGGCCACACACACACTCAAGCCAACCAGCACTCAGACAGACATGCAGTCCAGCAAGCGTGCATACACACAGACTTACAGAACTTAGTAGCAAGCGGGAAACTCAGCAAGGCATTCAGTCTATGAGCAAAACTCAGAAATCGGCTGTGTGTTTCAGTCCATGTTTGGTCGGATTATCACAATTGCGAGGCACAGGCCCTCGATTTGCTTTACAGGGCCTATTTTTCACTCAGTCGGCCACCCTAAGTGAAGGCAGGCACGACCGAGGCCCTCAGGCCATTTTTGGGGTCACTACGCAACTGGGGAAATTTCAGGCAGTTGCGCAGCGCCAGTTGGTTGGAAGCGCCCAGGCCCAGGCTGCCTTGCATTGCATGTAACTGAGGCAGGCCCTGGGCCGGATACACAAAGTAGACCGAACAAAGGCTGAGGGCAGTTGGGTGCTGGTAACCACCACAGGTCCTGGGCCTGTTGACTTCGGACTGAGGCTCAGCCTCCCTGGGCCTCCCGGAAGCTTCTGGGCCGGGGCCCAGTACCGCAGCACAGCACGCAGCAGCAGGCCACTTCGATATAGGGAAGGGCCTGCCTACGCATTGGTCATTCGGGCACTGGCTGCTTTGTGCGTTAGCGCTGCTGCGCTATCGCCTGCCAGGCTCACGCGCTCACGGGCGAGCTGGAAGGAGCAGGCAACCATAGCCGAGCTGCGCTGCTGTATGCTGGATGGGGCGCATGGTGGTCCTTGGGTGCAAGTGGCATTTGTGAGTTGGGGAACGAGGTTGTGAGTGATATGAGAGACATACCTGGTGTTTGGCGCGTGCGGCATTGGCCGAGGTCTGGTCGTACTTGGGAAGCTGTTGACGTCATCAGCGGCATTGTAGTCTAGGCTAGATAGGATCTGCCATTCGTAGTCTGGGCGGCGAGCACCAGATAGGATATCAACATTGGTTCTTCGTTGATGATGATGAGACTATTCCAGCATTGTCAATTATGAGCTTTTGGTGTGCTCTTATTTGGTGAAACTCGTGATGCAATTSTGSTWTTGGTWCGAGGTCACGACTATCTGGTCTCATGTGTATGATGCTGTTTGATTGCTGAAGTTCGCTATTGCTCATTTTCCTTACAATTTGGTATTGTAAAAGCGCCTTTACCCGATTCAGCCCCTGTTCGAAGAAAGCAGCATAATGGGGTACCTCGCCCAGAGCCCAATTCGTGAAAGCAGATCAAAAGACATGTTCTCTGGGTCGAAGGTCACATCTGAACTAAAGTAAGAGACATTGGCAAGGGTCATGGTTGTGCCCTGGACGAACAGTTGCAAAATCTAAGTATCTGGGTCACATCTGTTCATCCAGGAGGTATGCCAGTCATGTCTGTTCACGCAGAGATGTGTCTGTACGTGCAGTCAAATGTGTCTGTTCGTGCAGTAAAGGTGTCTGTTCGTGCAAAAAGATGTGTCTGTCTAAAAGAAAGTCAAAGAGTTCAGTCCCAGTTCGGATTCAAGCCAAAAGGGAAGTCTAGGTTCAGATTAGGAGTCCGAAATCAAGGCCTGGAGGCCGCAGCAGCAATGACCCTTGAAGGAAAAAGGTCTGGGACACATACACAGAGGCTGGGACTGGGAAAGGACCCAAGACAGACAGGATTCAGCCTTCGTTTGAGGAGGCCAGCACTATAAGAAACGAGGCTGCCTCCTCCCACGACAGATTTTCCACTGGCATTGATGCGTGGAAGTGCTGCGGCACTTGTGCGCTAGCTGGCTGGACAGGMGCTGGCTGAAGTAGAGCTGCGCCAGGAAGAAGGGAGGCTGGGCGCTGGCTGCAGGGAAGCCATAGCTGCGCCAGCCTATGTTAGTAGTAGAGGGTTAGTCAGTAGGACATCAGTGAGTGACATCCAGAGTAGATCTTCGTAGGTGAGAGTGTGCATGCTGAGTGAAGAGAGAGAACCAAGATACAGTTCTAGAGAGAGAGGGAGAGAGAAGACGGCGAGCAAGCCTGGATATGGTGGACACTTACCTGTTGCGCCACATTTGAGATCTGTAGAGGATGCTGGTAGAGCCAGGTCCCACGCTGTTATTGGATGAAGGAGACTTACCTTTGGCCGATGTTGAACTCTGGAACTCACGATACTCTTTGTATTCAATGACATTGATAATATAAGCTGCGCTACTGGTTCTTATCTCCTCTCAATCTGGTTTTGTGTGAGACCACTTTGTACGTGTGATGACATGTATGCATGCGGTGTAATGCTCGCAAGCAAGCTGTGAACAGTCAGGTTCCTTGCAATCGGAGTTGTGGTTCGGTGCGCTAATCTGGCGCTTTGCAAAGATTCTTAGAAAATTTAATCAGATTATCTTCTGCCCAATGCGGTACATGCACGCGGTGTGTACGGTGAGCAACCGTGCCGTGGGACGTGTGTAGTGAGGAGGGCGAAGATAAGTAGGCGACCCAGGTAGAGAGGGGTTCGCCAAGAAGGCTGTGTGGTGATTATTGGGTGTTCGCAGGGTGATGAGAACTATCCGGTGTGTGATTGATGTTGAGGTGGAACGGTTGTGCAATGCTGGTTGTACCGAAGCAGCGATTGGTCATCACAATCAACATAGGGTCATCTGGTGAGAATATTTGTGGTTGGGGGCAGCTATTTTGAGGTACGTTGCACCTAACCTTATCTACCCTCTTCGACACTTCTTACCGCGAGGATGTGTGTTCTGTCTTGAGAGTCCTCTCATGTGAGGAGTCGTGTGCGCTCAACCTTGAGAGTCGTCAGCCTTCATGTGGAGCATCTAGAAGGAGAGGGCGGAGCTATCTGAAGGGCCCTGGACGAAGCACTGGGTCACAGTCACCATGCCAACCCACCGGGAGTAGAGGGGGTTCTGAAGGGCAGGCCAACCCTATGGGACATACGAGATTGGGCGTCTATAAATCAGCATCGGTGGGATACCTTCCATTGGCTGTGATCGTCGTCCTTTTGCGATGTTAAAGAATTCCTGAGGACTTCGGGGGCCGGCCATAAAAACGCCTCCTGATCAGCCAATTGGTTGGTGTAAGGCTCGCTGCACGCAAGGATAAAGGTTGTGCAGGGCTGGCCAGCTCAGCAGGACTCGGGGCACAGGGGTGGGCCGTGTGCACACCTTTAGACACGCACATTGTCCAGAATGCTCAGGGACGTTGACGACAAGAGACATTCAAGAAGAACTGAGGGAGGGGAAGATTCCAAGTGATAAGTTTGGGCAAGATTCCACTTTGCAAACAGACCCAACAAGCGATTCTATTTTTAATTTTGATTAGTTAGATGTACAGCCATTGACATCTGACAGACAAGATAGTTTAGAACTGTTTTTTGTTCATTGTGCTTCTGTTTGCGAACTAGTCAAAGTCAAAAGTAGTTTCGTTTGTAGGGACCTGAACTTACCTGTTGGACCCAAATGTGTATACTCTCTGACGCAGCCACCGATTAATTATTTTAATTATAAGTCGGTCTGTGCACTACGCTGCGGTAAGCATCAAAGAGTGTCTTAGTGCAGATTGTGTACAGTTCGGTAGCTTACGAGCGATAGGGACACCACTAGTGAGGACGATCGGATCTTGCGATCGGCTAGACGCTCGATAGCCCACTTGGCCTTAGGACCAGAGGGTGACAAATTTCTATTCCGCCAGCTTAGGGAGAGGCAGCAGCAGCAGAGAAGAGCTAAGGCAGCAGAGGCCAGTAGGGCATTCGCAAGTGAAGCCACAGCTTCCGCAGCCATGGCAATTTCTGCGCAGCAGAGTTCCCAGGCTAGTAGTTCAAGGACCGTAGGGTCAACGGTCGCGCAGACCATGAGTCCACTGGCGTAATGGCAAGCCAGCCATTAGTGTTGACTCGCGAGGAGGTCGCCATACAGTGAGCTGCTGATCGCGAGGCACGACTACAGAAGGCCTTAGGAGAGATTTAGGCCAAGCCAGGTTGCAGCGGCGACAAGCGGACATTAGTGAGTTAGAGGAGATGGACCCAGCGGAGTTGGATGATGAAGTGAGGACTCTGAGGTCGGTCTTGCTAGGAGCAGTAGAGATGCAAGATCAACAGACGGCGATCTTACGAGACATCCAACAGAGTCTGGCTGTGTTGGTCGGGCGAGCGCAGGCGGCACCATCACTGTCCGGGCTTGGTATTTGGCCCGTTGTACATCCTCCTCCTTTTGTCCCACTGGTGACCGGGGTATCCCCATATACCGCTCCAGCATCGGTTCAACCCGTCTCCCTGGGTATGCCTTTAACAGGCGGGTTCTCAGCAGGTCCTAGTTTGCAGGTTCCTGTACAGACAGTGTTCTTCCAACCTCCGTTTCAGGTTGCCGTAAGTGGGCAGCCTGCTGTCTCGCAGCCTGCACAGCCGCAGGGCTCACAGCCCCAGCAGCAGCCTGCACAGCCGCAGGGCTCACAGCCCCAGCAGCAGCCTGCACCATAGGGTCCACAGTCCGGAATGGTGCAGGTACCGGGACAAAGTCAGTGGGTTCCAAAGACGGCCATCGTTGCTCCTAAACCCTTTACAGGGGATAAGGGGGGCGAATCCTCGACACTTGGTTGAGGGCAGTGTCGGTCTACGTCAAGTGCAAACTTACCTTGCCGCACGAGGAAGTGCTTGTGGCTGCCTCCTATTTAGAGGGGAGTGCAGCACGATGGTCGAGTGGTTTAGTGCAGCTACAGGGGTACGGCCATTACTTTCGCGCTTGGGCGGTCACCCAGAAATTGAACGACTTCCTCAAGTTGGTGGAAGACAGGTGGCATGATCCGCAGGAGGCCCAAAAGGCTACTGACGCGATCCTGACACTGCACAAGAGGTAGTTTAAGTCAATGAGAGAGGCCACTGACGTGGTAGAGCGTCTGATCTGTGTCCCTGGGGTTCGCTATGACCCCCAGGTTTTACTCACCTCCTACCTGAGATGCTTTCCTATGCCTCTCAGGAATCAGTTGGTAGGTGAGGCCAACATCAACATGCACAAACTTCCCATCCTTCAGCAAGAAGGCCCTAGACCTTGAAGCAAAGATAGGGCATGGTCAGACCCCCACGACGGACGGTAGGAAAAAGTCACTGCCTCCCAACTGGAAAGCAAAGGGACGCATCATGTTCGTCGACAACGATCGATCCACCATCGAATTGGACGACGACTTCCAGTCGGGAGTGGGTTCAGAGGCCGACAACGTAGAAGCTTCAGGTGGTGGAGTAGTCGCTGTCGTAGCGCAAGAAGGTAAGGCGACCGGTAGACGCCGTGGAGGCTCCCGGTATAGGAGTCAATTAGACCCCAATGCTCCTCCATGGGAGAAAGCGGGTCTTAGTGAGGACGTGTGGAGAGACCGGTACACCCGACAAGCTTGTATTCGTTGTGGCCAATATGGCCATAACCAATTCGTGTCGTAACAGAAAGGTGACCGAGAAGATCCCGCCTACTATGGGGTAGGCGTTGGGATCCTTCGCTCCCGTTGGCAGCAATGTGGCCAGCAGTTCTGGCACTGCGTCGGGAAACACATTGGGCCAGTAGGAATGGTAGTTGTTCCTGCTAGGGTCGAGGTGGTGGACACACCCTCACCATCTTGAGAGATGACCCAAGCTACTGACTCCATCGTCGTCTTGCAAACACATTCTGACCCATCGAGCCTCTATTCCATGAATGTGTTTGAATCCTTAGAGGAGTTAGAAGAGGAGCGGTCTAGATCAGACCCACTAGCTTCTTGGACGGCATTGGCCAAAGCCCCTAAGGAGAAATGTTCGTCGGCAAGGAAGTCGTCGGCGGCCGCAAGGCCGGGGCCTATTATGACACTAGCTCGACTAGGAACTTCATCAGTCGCGCGTGTATTGAGAGGCTGCGCTTACAGGGGCGAGTGCAACGCTTGAGTTGACCTGTGGAGTCAACCTGCGCCAACAAACAGCGCATGGTAGTCAACGACTACCTCTATGATGTTGAGTGTTGTTTCTTGTACGCGGGAGGGGAATTGAGACATCGCGTCTCCTTCCTGGTGAGCGATGATCTCCCTATGGATATCTTGTTAGATATGTACTACCTCTCCGTGGCACAACCCCAGTTTGACTGGGACCAAAAAGTGGTCAAACATACTTTGCCAGGTGGAAGGACCGCCAGATTATGTAAGTTCAAAGCTAGTAGTCTGATCGAGTCCCACGAATGCATGTGTGAGGCCGCGTTCTATAACTATTATAAGCAAAATCTGGAGGAGGGTATGTATCCAGTCTGTCTCTGCAGCAGGTGAGCCGGTGAAAATGCCGTCGGAGATTGGGGGAGTAGTTGCCAGGTACCTTGATCTATTTGAAGAGCCTACATGGGTTGTTGAGAGGGAGGTCGTCCACGCAATAGAGATTATCCCAAGGTCTAGTATCCTGAAGGGGAGGATCTATAGGATGTCTCCAAGCGAGCTTGACGAGCTTCGTCGGCAACTCAAGGAACTCGTAGAGAAGGGTTGGATCCGACCGAGTGTCTCTCCGTATGGGTCTCCAATCCTATTCGTACCGAAGAAGGAAGGAACACTTAGGATGTGCATTGACTATAGGGGCCTCAATGCCATCACTGTCAAGAACAGGGAGCCCCTACCACGCATCGACGACTTGCTAGATAGAGTGCAAGGGTGTCCGTACTTCAGTAAGATAGATCTGAAGTCCGGGTACCATCGGATTGCAATCCGGCCCGAGGATCAACACAAAACCACATTTCAGACCAGGTACGGTCTGTACGAGTTTGTGGTGATGCCTTTCGGCCTATGCAATGCTCCTGGCACCTTTCTGCACGCTATGAATCAGATATTTCATGACTACTTGGATAAGTTTGTCACCGTGTACCTCGATGACATACGTATTTTTGTAGGATTGTCGAGGAGCATGTAGCGCACTTGGACAAAGTCCTCAGTCTCCTTCGGCAGCACAAGTTCAAGATAAACGGGGAGAAGTGTGAGTTTGGCCGCACCCGTATCTTGTAGTTGGGTCATGAGATTTCCGCTGAGGGTTTGAAGCCTGATGACGCGAAGGTGGCCAGCATTCGTGACTGGTCGGTCCTTCTTAGGGATGACAGGCTACTACCGCAATTTTGTTCAGAATTACAGCATAGTGGCAGCCCCTTTGACGGACCTGACTCGCCTTGACACCCCATGGGAGTGGACAGACAGGTGTGAGGCTGCTTTCAGACATCTGAAGCATGCGTTGGCACACCATGAGGTCTTGAAACTTCTTGATCCTGACAAACCTTTTGTAGTAACTACGGATGCCAGCCAATATGGCATAGGCGCCGTACTTGCGCAGCAGGAGGGGAAAAAGTTGAGGCCAGTACAGTACATGTCCAAAAAGATGCCCTCTCATAAGTTGGCTAAGTCCACCTATGAGAAGGAGCTCTATGCGATCTACAAGGCGCTCACCCATTGGAGGCACTATCTCCTTGGGAGGTTGTTCTACGTCAGGACTGATCATCAGACCCTGAAGTGGATGAGAACCCAGTTTGTGCTCTCCGACGCTCTAAAGCATTGGATTGAAGTCATAGAGCAGTATGAGTTTGAGCCCCAGTACATAAGGGCGAGTACAACAAGGTTGCTGACGCGCTGTCGCGTGGACCAGATTTCTCCGGTTCGCTGATCATTGAGTTTGGGCTTGCAGACGATGTTACTCACTCTCTGGTGGAAGCCTACCGTGAGGATCAATTTATGTCCGAGATCATTCGCAGACTTGAGGCGAAGGACAAAATCACTCCTGCCGAGTTTGGGTTGGTCAACGGTCTGCTGTTCCTTGAGAAGGTCGGGAATAGACGTTTGTGTGTTCCCAATAGGGAGTCTTTGCGTAGTTTATTTTTAGGTGAGTGTCATGATGACACCGGACATTTTGGCTTCAAGAAGACTGCAGCCAATCTGCTGCAGCGGTTCTCCTACACACACACTGGGGTGTTAGTATTGGGTACTTTCCAACAGGTATCTCACGATGCCTGCGGCTGGTGCTTCATCCAGGTTGGGGTCCGTGGAAATTCTAATTGGGGGAATAAGTCGGGACTGTGGATGCTTGGGGAGCCCGAGGTAGGAAGGCTGATGCTTAGGATAGGGGAAGGCGGAATATCGCATCTTAGTGGAAGGGCAGTTCGCTGTCCATAGAGTCTGCGGGATGAGTCACAGACGGGGGATGACTGCATATGCGTGGACCCCACCTGTGCCTGGGTCGTCCTTAACATTAGATTTAGGGTAGTGTATGCATGAAGACGTTCAGGTTAGTCCGGTAAGTGTTGGCAGAGATTGCGACCGGCGATCTGAGCATTAGCATAGGTCATGGTACAATTGCAATCAAACTCGCTTACTTATTCGCTTCACATACATCCAAACAGATGGCGATTAGCACTGGCGCACAAAGCCCACTCAAAAAACCGAGAACTCAATTCAGATGCAAACTCGCTTCAAAAGGCTATGGCGCAACAGCGCCTATACATCCCAACTCCTGATATCGTTTCCAACACCATTGTTCACACTCACTCACTTTGGATCACCCTGAATACCGCACACACGTTCATACACTCACACCTCTCTCCTATCTACAGTGGCTATGGCCGCTCACCCACTAACTATGGCTACGCTAACTTCTTCCAGCCCACTTCGACTTCGGGTGCCCTGCAGACCAGCTCGCACAAGACACTGTAGCAGCGCTTCCGCATGGCTTACGCAACGAATGAATGAATTGTTGGACGCTGCCTCTTGATTTAGACTTCTGCTGGTCGCTGGTCCGCCCCTTTCCTCCAGGCCCTTGGTGCACAATCCCACGCGGTACTTGCTTGACTGGACTGCGACTGACCGGACCGGTACCGCTGGCTGCACGGGGTTGCACTGCCGACTCAAGGCAGTCGCACTGTCTACCCANCGGTACTTGCTTGACTGGACTGCGACTGACCGGACCGGTACCGCTGGCTGCACGGGGTTGCACTGCCGACTCAAGGCAGTCGCACTGTCTACCCAACGCAGCTGGACCTAYGACTTACCTACAGACCTCTAGCCTAGCAGTTTCGACCTCTACACAAMTGTAACCCCTACTTGACAGGTCTACAGATCGAATATCTACAGYTGCAGGGGCTTACGACAAAGCACAGTTACTASTAGAACACAGGTTGTGGGTTCAAAACACACAGGGGTCTACTCGATACTGTACACTGGTGCAGGTAAGGTCTAGGGATCGAACCCTGGGATCTGCATCTGCTTCTGCAAAGGTGAAAGCCGTTTCACNGGGGTCTACTCGATACTGTACACTGGTGCAGGTAAGGTCTAGGGATCGAACCCTGGGATCTGCATCTGCTTCTGCAAAGGTGAAAGCCGTTTCACTCCCGCCGGCCTAAATTCGAGGTCCTCCGAGAATGCTTCAGTCCAAGGCAGGACCTTTATTTTTCTTCTCTCTCTCATAGGCCCAGACTACATGGGGAGTTGTTCTGGTGAACCAGCGGTCCTCTTCAGGTTCTTGATAAGAGAATCAGACTTTGTACTGTTTCTGTGGACGACCTCTACCTCCTGTTTTGAAGACATCCTCACCTAATATGCCATCAATGTCGTACCTTCCATCCATGTCGGGAGGAATCATAGACCTTCGTGATGGAAACTGTTAGCTTGTAGTACAGTGTAACAACTTTGACGCGTGGAAAACTGGGTAGGTGTGGAGGTGTGCTGGAATCTCTATCGTGTAGGACGACCCATCCTCTTTCGCCCTTGACTTCTAGGACTGGCCACGGTCCTCTATAAGCAGGTAGTAAGCTTCTGCAAGATGTTCTCAAGAGCAAATTCTTTTGACTTGACCCAAACTAAGTCGTCGACTTGGAACTGTGAAGGGCGACATTGTTTGTTGGCTTGTTCTATCATTTTGTGATGGGCTTTCCTGAGGTTCTCAACTACTGTAGCCATCTGTTTCTCGTGTTGTATCGAAAATTCCCTGGTACCGGGCGGTAACCTCTGAATCTGATCCCGATCAAGTCCTTCAAACGGTCTGCGTGGTTTAAAAACCTTATGTAGCTCATTGGGAGTGCGGCAAGTGGCTAAATGCACACTATTGTTGTAGGCACTGGCTACTTTTGGGAGCATCTCATCCCAATCCAATTGGTCGGGCCTAATGTACATTCTCAGCACTTGCTGTAGGAGTTTGCTCATCAGTTCGGTCTGTCCGTTGGTCTCTGGATGACGGCCAGACGACATTAACAACTTTCATCCCTAGACTTCCATTAATTCCTGCCAATTTTGACTAGTGAATCGGGTGTCTCTGTCACTAACTATAGACAATGGTAGCCCATGTTCAATGACCCAATGGTCAAAAGACTTTCGGATCACTAAATCTACTCGTGCCTCAAAAGGCAAAGGAACGAAGATGGCGTACTTGCTAAACCTATCTACTACGACCATAACTTGACTCTTGCCATGTCTACTTTTGACGCCAACGTCCATGAAATCTATAGACATTGAATCTCTGGGTCCTTCTGGGATAGGCAATGGTATGAGAAGACCTAGAGGGGCTCGTGTGGTAGTCTTGTTCCTTTTTGCTGCTACCTTTTCTGAAGGCATTCGAGCAGACATGAACTCTACGGGTCTGTATCCATTACCATTGTTTTGCTGCAGAACAAGACCTATGCCATACTGACTTGCATCAGTGGTGACGACGAATGGCAATGATGGATCGGCTACATTAAGGACAGGGTACTCTATTAAGGCCCGCTTTAACTTCTTCAGGGCCGCTGTGCAATCTTTATCCCACTTCCAAATTGCCTCTTTCTTTAGCAACCTGCGAAGGGGAGCAGCGACGGTGGAGAAGTTTTTGGCAAACGTCCTATAATAATTTGCCAACCCTAAGAACGACCGCAACTCTGTCAGCGTGCGGGGAGTCGGCCAATCTCTAATCGCTGCTATCTTATTGTCCTCAGGCTTTATGCCATCTCCATCGAGGACGTGGCCCAGGTATGAAACCTGTGTCGTGGCCCACTTACACTTCTTTGCATTGATCTTGAAGTTAGCTTCTCTCAGCTTCCCCAAGACCTGCCTTAGATGGCCCTCGTGCTCCTGGAGGGTCTTACTAAACACTAAGATATCATCTAGATATACAACTACAAATCTATCTAACCACGGCCTAAACAAGGCATTCATACAACACTGAAAGGCAGCTGCCGCGTTGGTTAGTCCAAAGGGCACTATGAACTCATAATGCTCGTATCTGGTCTTGAACGCCGTCTTGTGCTGATCGTCAGGATGAACCTCTATCTGATGATAGCCTGACTTTAAATCTATCTTAGAGAAGTATCGGCAGCCCCGCACTCGATACCACAAATCATCTTTTTTGGGGCAGTGGTTCTACATTGTGATGGCGTTGAGACCCCTATAGTCTATACACATTCTTTACTCTCCCTCCTTTTTGGGGACAAACAAAACAGGTGCTCCAAACGGAGACGAACAGGGCCTAATCCACCCCTTTTCAAGGAGCTCGTTTAACTGCTTTCGCAACCCCTCTAACTCCCTTGGGGACATTCTATACACCGCTCCTTTGGGAGTTCTACTGCCAGGGTCTATCTCAATTCGGTGCTGGATTGGCCACTGTACTACTCCAGTAGGCGACACAGACAGGTGTGCATACTCCCCCAGCAACTTGGCAATACGAGGGTCTATGGATTTTTCGGACTTAGGCTCAGTGACTGGCCTAACATAGGCAACGAAAACCTGTTCTTCTAGCTTCTCCTTCTTCACTAATCTTGCAAATGCAGGAGCGCTAAGGCAGCAATGTGCTAAGGGGTTCTCTACCCCTGACACATGAAACAGGCGGGTAGTCTTGACTTCACTTGAAGGACTAGGGAGCCTACGCTCATGCTTTCTCAAATGAAGTGTGGCCTTTGCTGCCTCTCCCCAGTCCATTCCTAGGACTATATCAAACGGGAGGTTGTCTTCTACGAGGAGAGTCAGGGAATGAAGAACTCTTTCTACCTTCCCGTCTTTCTCTAGGCAAAAATAAGCTTGGACTCCCTCGATGTAATCCTCGACTCACATTGTGCGATTGTCTGGGAGGATGCTGACCATAGGTTCGTCTAACTTTCGGACCTTCAGATTCAGCGTTAACTTCTGTAGCGCTTTGCGACTAATATAGCTACGGGTTGCCCCACTGTCTATAAGGGCCCCTACTCTGCCTCTAAAAATCTCTACATCTACCAATACTAGTTGTCCTTTCGCATTCTTCTTCATCTTGGCCCAAGCAGGCATCCTCTCCTTCAGTTCTTCTGCCACGCCTGTGAGGGAAGTGCCTAGAGAGACCCTAACGCAAGCAGTCTCAGGACAACTTTCTAGGCACTGGCCAGCAACCTCTGCCGTTCTCTATGGTGCACACACTCTTCTCCACATGTTCTAGGGGTAAGGGCAGTTGCAACCCCTACTAGCGGTTGCCTTTTTCTGCATGTGCAGCAAATCGGGCCTCCCTATATTTTGGGCAGTATTTGATAATATGACCCGGATCACCGCAGTAGATACACTGATCCTGGTCTATCCTTTTCTGCCAGACTTTCTGATCGAGACCCAAATCCTCCCAAGGCTTGCCATGTGGCAAGCCCGGATGCCATCCACCTCTTCTATAAGGTGACCGATTAGAACGCGGACGGTTTTGCGGGGGACCTTGACCCCTACCTCCCTCTTGACGGTTTCCCCTGTCGCCAACCCCCTGATCGTCCTGTCCTCGGCCACTTGAGGCCCGGCCCCCTTGGCCCCGGCCTCCTCCTCTTCCTTGCGGCCTCCCTCCAGCCGCGACAACAGCATAGGACCTCCCCTGACCTACACTTTTGTCCTCCTCTTCGAGGCCCCACTATCTCGCGGTACGGGACCTCCTCCATTCCTCCATCCAAAGTTAGGATCAGGCTGTCCTTCCCCTTGACCTGCCCTGAAATGGTGTGGCCCTTCCACTTCTTACCCTTCTCAAAATCTCTATGCCAAAAGGTCTTCAGTGGCGTGGACTGGGCCTCATATGCCACAACGTCGCGACTCAACCTATCATAAGTCATCCCTTGTTCTCGCGACTTGTCGTAGAAGTGTCCGTGCAAACTCTCGGGCATCACACGATAACATAATTGAACCAACTGTGGCTCAGTGAACCCGTGATTGGGAACTGCGACAAGCTCATCCATAGCCCCCTTGAGTGCCCTTGCACTCTTCCACTGTCGCGTGTGGATGGTCTGGAGTTTGTCAGACGCCTTAATTCCTTTAGTTACATCCGCAAAACGTTCGCGAATTAACTTAAGGAACTCACTGAGAGGAGTAATGGTGGAGTACGCCACCATGTCATTGTCACATTTGGTGGCGCGGGCTAATGACCTGGCGAAGCTGGACACTACGTCCCTAAGGGCGTGGAATGCAACGAGGACTTGCTCCTCAGGAATAATGTCTTGGAGGTGCACGTAGGAGTTAATATTTGCCTCCCAATTATCGAAATCTTCTCCTTGTTTCCCGCTGTAGGCGTCAGGAAACTTGACTTTGACTCGTTCTCTACACGGGCGTGCCTCCTCCTCCTTTGGAGCTGCGAGCTTGACGCCCTCAATGGCGCCAACACAGGATTGCTATGTGTTCTTCATACGGGCCTGCATCACAGTGCACATCCGCATCATCGTATAGTGGGAAAAATCTCTGAAGCCTACTCGGATGGACTGTAAGGCTATGTCATGGCCCCTGAAGTATGCATTTGTTCCTGTTGGGCGCGAATCAATACATCTATACTCTTTGGGATTGCGTCCAACTTACTCTGTACATCCTCCTTTGCCAGCGCCTGCGTATGCTGTTCTGCTGCGGCAGCTAATTCCTTCTCCAATTTAGTGGTTGTCGCTATGCGCCTCCTTCTCTGCATCCTCAATCGCAATTTCCACTCCATTCTCTTCTCCTCCTCCAAGGCCTGCTGCTTTAACGGGTCTTCCAAGGTCTTTATCTCTGCCACAGTAGCATCCCTCTCGTCCTGGGGGATGTACATCAATGCTTCTTCATCCTCCCCCAGGGATAAGTTAGCCACCCATTCTGAGACCATCTTCTCCAGTTTCTTCTCATCCTCACTGGTCCCACTGGATTCCCCTTTTTCTTCTCTCCTCCCAGTCCTCAGCAGGGGTATCTCCTGTTCTTCCTCTTCTTCTTCTTCTACTTCTTCAAGTTGCTGCTCCTCTTCTCTCTTCACCCTCTCCATCTTTTCCTCAAACTGCTTCTTCTTCGCCGCTTGTGCTTCCAACAGGACCTTCTTCTTGGCCTCTTCCTTCTCCTTCCTTTCTTTCAGTATGGCGGCAACACTCTCTTCCTGTTCTTTTGCATATGGAGCGGTACTCAAACCACTACGCGTGTCAACCATGGTGACAAGTGTACAACTAGATGACAGTTCCACTCCTCACCACCCCCTGACTGACTTAACTTAAGACTGACTTACTAAGGACCACAGAATCCTTGAAGGACCCCGTCAACTATGGTCTCTAGCCTGACTCTACTTCTAGGCTGTCACTACAGGACTTACTGCTGATCAGGAGGCATTTAAGGAGATCCCCCGTAACTCCTCATGAATTATTTAACGTTGCAAACAGGACGACGTGATCAGCTAGTCCTCTCAAGACTTAGACAGCTTGTTGTGCAGCCCACAACTCGGATTTTGGGCTTACTGTGCCACAATGAGCAGCCCGCCGGTCTGTACCGGTCCTTGGGAGGGTTCGTGTCCTCCGAGTCAGTGAAGTCGTCAGACACAACCTTTAGCCCCACTCAGCCCATGTGGGTTTGGTCAACAAAGCTCTATGACCTCATTCACAGAGTTCCTATCACCTGGACAGAAGAGACCCAATGCAGAAAGAAGAGACAGACTGACTCAGCAAGTACCATGGGGTGTGTGCACATCCATAGGGCAAGGGGATAGGCTGAAGGCTTGGCGAGAGTATATGAACTCCAGCTTGGTCAAACTTTGTGGTCAACGGCTCTGGTCAACGCCCTGGTTCCCACCTTAGTCAACACTAGTCAACGCCCCGGTCAACTCCTTGGTCAACGCTGGTCAACACTTCGGCCAACTCTTTAGTCAACTCTTCGGTCAACGCCCGCATGCACCCCGGTCAAGGCTGAAAAACACTTGGTCAACTTTGGCTATGGCCGCCAACCCTCCTTACTTCCCTTCACCTTCCTTCTTCGTCCTCCCTCGGCTAAGGCCTCTCTCTCACCTTCGTCATTATCTTCTTCAACCCCTGGTATGGCTCCTCTTTCTCCCTTCTTTGTCTCTCCTTCCTCCTCCACCTCAGCTATGATTCTCTCCCTCTCTTCGTCCCTTCCCTCTCTTACTCCTCTTTTCCGTGTCCGAGCTCGGCGGCTCTGGCCGCCACCTCCTCCCTTAGGCCGCACAACAATTTTGTATCGCTCCTCTCTCTCTCTCTCTCTCTCTCTCTCTCTCTCTCTCTCTCTCTCTCTCTCTCTCTCTCTCTCTCGTCGTTGTCTTCTGTGCAGGTTTGTGACACCCTCCGTCAATGGCGCGGCTATGGCAAACCCTCCTTCGTTGGCGCAGCTGCAGCTATGGCGCCCGACTTTGAACAACGGAGATGGCGCGTGGAGTAATGGGAACCAGCTCCGATACCAAGGCAATCAGACTCGCTTACTTCTTCGCTTCACATACATGCAAACAGATGGCGATTAACACTGGCGCACAACGCCCACTCAAAACTCAGAGATATGGAAACCGAGAACTCAGTTCAGATGCAAAT
Organism: Chara braunii; assembly: GCA_003427395.1. Classification (NCBI taxonomy): domain Eukaryota; kingdom Viridiplantae; phylum Streptophyta; class Charophyceae; order Charales; family Characeae; genus Chara; species Chara braunii. The sequence continues at coordinate 5,850,060 of BFEA01000013.1, forward strand.
TCACTTCAAAAGACTATGGTGCAACAGCGCCTATACATCCCAACTCCCGATATCGTTTCCAACACCACTGTTCACACTCACTCACCCTGAATACCCCACACACGTTCATGCACTCACACCTCTCTCCCATCTACAGCGGCTATGGCCGCTCACCCACTAACTATGGCTACGCTAACTTCTTCCAGCCCACTTCGACTTCGGGCGCTCTGCAGACCAACTCGGACAAGACACTGTAGCAGCGCTTCCGCATGGCTTACGCAGAGAATGAATGAATTGCTGGACGCTGCCTCTTGATTTATACTTCTGTTGGTCTCTGGTCTGCCCCTTTCCTCCAGGCCCTTGGTGCACACAGTCCCACACGGTACTTGCTTGACTGGACTGCGACTGACCGGACCGGTACCGCTGGCTGCACGGGGTTGCACTGCCGACTCAAGGCAGTCGCACTGTCTACCCA